>JAGDQP010001348.1:98909-125461 GCA_022664845.1 Lepisma saccharinum | reverse complement strand
TGTGTGTGTGTGTGTGTGTGTGTGTGTGTGTTTTCCTATGGGCCAAAGTGTATGTATTCACGCACGTGTATCTGCGTGTATGTGTGTGAGAGAGGAAGAGCGAGAGCATGAGAATAGTGACAGTGATGGAAAGGCGTAGGTTGGGACTTCATTTTCTGCATGGTTGAATTCTGATCTGCTGGGCAACTGGAGGATGAAGACCCCAAGGGACAAAAACCATCAACAGCCTACCACCAACTGTTGCGTCTCCAACTACTCTTTCCCTAGTGAATCCCTCAGAAGACCTTAAAACATGTTACATGTGAATATTTCCTTATAGAGAGTGATTCCTTTACAAAAAGTTCTTGTCGTAAAGTAAAAATGTGACATGCATTACTTCTCGTAATGCTCATCATCTCTACAATATCATAAACCCTCGCCATGATTCTTGACACAATATCACATCGAAGTAGTATTTAAAGACAAAAATTGAACTTAAAATTGTAAAATACTGTGCTTTTCTATTGTGTTTATTTTTTTCCTTCTTCAATTGAGGTGTATGCGCGAACAAAAGTCTGTTACATGATAAAAGATGAAACATAGACTTTTACTCGCGCATACGCCTCAATTATTCAAATAAAATATGTTTTAATGTACATATATGATATTTTTATTATGTTAAATTGTTTTATTCCATTTTTGCTAGCCACAGCTTGCTCTTAGAACAGGACTACGTCCTCTACTTAAAAAATAATAATTTGCTTGTAACTTCAACAGTAAACATATCATTTTATTTAGATTTGGCAAAGAAATATTAAACTTACTCGGCAAAAATCTTTTATAATATTACATTTTGGATGAAATTATAAATTTGTGTTTATAATTTAGATAAAATTGGAAGTTTCTAGAACAAAAGAATCCCAGTCTATTGCAAGACGAAATTGACATCTTACTCCATTCGTTAGATGCCACAGAAAGCTTTCGAACTATAATGCAATACATAAACAAGACGAAATCACAAGTCGCGAATATGTAAATTAATATAGACAACAAAGTCAATTTCTCAAAAAATAAAACTTATTTCTATGTAAATGATAAGTTTTCCCCAGTGGATTGTTTAATTTTAAGTTGGATATTACGTTTATAGAATGATTAACGTCCATTTTATACTAAACTCAACAGTATTTTCTATGCCTATGTATGTTAAATTACCAATTTGAAAAGTTAACAAAATTCACTCGTTTATATTTCTCATTAAAGTACAACTATTGAAGTTTGGAAATCTAAAAAGAGGTATTGTGGTTATTTTAAGATTATTATTGAAAATATTATTATCTCAGCTTCTTTAGTAAAAAAGCAGTACTATTTGGATTCAAAATAAATATATTTTGCTGTTGAAAATAATATGTATTCATTCCAATTTTCACATTTAAGAAACGCTCTATTAGATTTATGGGATATTTTCGACTGTTCAAATCGTCGATTTTTGTCATCTTTTGAGTGAACTACAGCTCAGCCATCAAGTAGAGATAGTCATAAGAACACAACAAGGTTCCGTTATCTCAAAACGCCTTTCTAGGACTTGTTCATTTTTTTTATGAATCGTGCAATTAAACTTCTTGCTTACTGCATATCCGAGAAAGCCCAGTTACAAAAAGATATATGTGCAGCCCCATGAATGTATAAATAGGCAGAGAGAAAAAGTCTCTGAAACCACTCAACGAGATTTTTTGAAATATTACTGGCATTAATATTGACACTATTCATCCCCACAGCTATTGATGGGGAGGTGACAGTAGTTATTTATTAGGAAACAATATGTATTTTTTTCTGCTTTCCTGTACGAGAACGATAAAACCGCTTTTCACTTCGGAATTCAATGAACTATTGTTGTTCCCTGCCGTTATCGCTGTATTGATTTTTAAAATCACTGTGTTATTATTTAACTTAATAGGAAAGTGTGGAGGTTTCGTTGTTTTTTTCCACCTAATCGCTCATGCAACTTCCTGTCTGGAGTGATCATGCGTATTTGTGTGCGTTGTGTGTTCGTTTGTGTGTGCGTGTGAAAGAGAGAGGGAGAAAAGAAAGAAAGAGAGTGGTGAGTACTCATTTGAGAGAAACTTTGGATGGACTTTAGATGAACTTTGGAATTTAATATGACTTAAAGTACGTAATCAGTTTAGTTGAACTAACATAACAAAGTATGATCTTCAATTTTATTTATGATCCGAAAGGGAAGATTATCAAAAATGCAATAGAAAGTTTCTTCGATATTTTGTTTCTTTATTATCATTACACGTTTAAAATATTTTATTTTATTATTTGTACATGTATCAATGAATTTTTGTTAGTACTACAAGTTTTTGAATATTCGAACTTTGAAATACCAGATACAAATGCAAATTATTCGACTTTCGATATTCGAAGTTTACAACTGTATATTACTCTATATTTGAGCCTTGGATATTTCGAATACTCAAGTTCTTCGTAGCCCTAATTTTTATATACTACAAGTAAGTTTCTAATAGTACAGTATTCATATGATACAGAAATTGAATTGAATTTAATTGAAAAATTCATTATTTAAAGGGGTGAGGTTCAGCCTAAGGCTGTTCTGCCACCTAATACTTGTCCGAAAAATACATTGAGAGAAAAAAAAATAATACTTAAACAAAAAGAAAAAAGGTTACAAAATCAATTGACTATAGAAAGTAAAAGAATGACGAACATATGTAAATGTTAAGCATTTGAATCAGTTGGAAAACAACAAAGTGAAAAACATATAAGCATACACACATATACTAACACAGATACTGTGCTTACAATACACGAAAGCATACAAAGTTGCGAGAATGTCCAGTTAGACACTATTTGACTTTACAAAAAAGAGCTGTGTGAAATTTCGTTGTTCAAATTACCCTATGAATATCATGTGTGCTTGAGTTTACCAGCTGTTGACATAGTAAGTACATCTTTAATGCTTTCTTGAAAGCATGAAATGTTTTAACTCGATTATGGAATTAGGTAAAGCATTCAATTGCTTGGCAGCGAATATTCAATATGATGCGTTTGTTTGTTTAGGCCGATGACGTGGAACATCAAAGTTCGTATTTCGGCGTGTCGAATAAGAATGATAAGAACATCTATTAGTTTCGTATCCAAATATTCGGGACATTCTGTTTTAAGAATTTTAAAAACAATACAGCAATAGTGTAAATACCTTCTTCTTGACATTGTCAGTAAACTGTTGTTATTGAGAACTGGAAGAATATGTTTACATTTTCTTAAGCCAAAAGAAAAGCGTACACAAGAATTTTGTACCTTTTGTATCCACTTAGCTTGGTTTTATTGTAAGAAGTGGACCATAGATAGTATCACAATAATCGTATAAAAGTAGTACCAGCATTTGAGTGAGGAGGAGTCTTACATCTTGTGATAAGTAGTCTCGAATTTTATAAAGATTTCTTAACACCTCTACGTCTCTGGAACATTAGGTAGACACATGTTTGTTCATGATTAATTTCGCATCAATTTCGATTCCAAGATTTTTTTTATGTATTCTAAATATTTAATATCTGAGTCCATCAGTTGTAAATCTAAATCATTAGGTGTGATTTTATTGAGTTGATGAGAAGTTTCCAGAACAGTGTACGTTAACGGGTTAATTACAAGTCCATTGTTAACGCATCAGCTACTGATTGCATTTAGGTCTTGGTTAAGAGTTTCAACCGCTTTCGATATGTTCTCAGGTAATGTTGTTATGAGTAATTGGGTGTCATCGGCATAACAGTGAATTTTTGCATGTTTGATAACTGCTAACAAATTTCTTCGGAATCTTGCTGAGTATGCAAAGTAACCTGTTGTTTTCGATTTAACATATAGAAACTGAACCATTTTAGTATGCTGTCAGAGAAGTTATAGTATTTCAATTTTGCTAAAAGAACACCATGATAGACAAGTTGAAATGCTGTTGATAGATACAATAAAACTAATATCCGTCACATAGTACACGTAACGCAAAATCAGTAATATCTAACAAAGCAGTGGAAGTGCAATGCGATTTAGGAAAGCCATATTGGACAGACGGCACACGGACAGACGCCAGCGCTATCAATAAGAGAAATAATTTGTTTGGACACTAACTTTTCGATTACGTTAGAAAATATTGACAATATACTGATTGGTCTAAGGTCGTTAATGGATTTTATAGCAGTGTTTTTCGGTAACGGTAAAACTTTAGCTAGTTTCCACGCAGTAGGGAAACTGCCATTAGTCAATGAGTGGTTCATTATGTGTGTTAAAGGAGATAATATGGCAGGCAAGGCTCGTTTCAGCATCCTGCCAGTGATTTTATCACAGGCAGCTGCATTTGACTGCCTTTCTTACTTCATTCACAAGTCTTAATGTAAATGGTCTACTATAAATGGGATGCGTGAGTGAATTGTAGTGATTGATTTACTGATCAAACTTAAGTTAATCATTACCGAGATATGCTATGAGCTAGCAATGGCAGTTGATAAGGTTAGGATCATTTAGTTCTTCAGGAAGTTCCAAACATGAGTTTTTACAGCCTACTCCAAGTTCACACCGTGTCTTCCACGTATCTCTAGTATTTTAGCGCAATTTACACGATCAGTAAAATAAGCAGACTTGTCTTGTTGTATTACTGCAGTAGCAAAGTTGCGAAGTTCTTTATATTCATCCCAGTGCTGCTGCAACCTAGTGCGTTTAAACTTTCGATGGGCATGATCGCGAAGTTTTATCAACAGCTTTGTGTTACTGGACACGTATGGCAATTTGTTGTTCGTGATTATAACTGTCCGTTTCGGCGCGTGTAGATCGAAGACACTAGTTACAGAGCTTTCAAGCAAATTAACTTTAATATCTATATTTTCCTGCGCTTCAATTTGTTTCCAGTTCTATGCCCGTGCGTTTTGAAGAAAAACATTCCTCCTTAAACAAGTTGTAATCACGATAGTGAATATCAAAATGTTTCCACTGAGGCTTTTGAAGGTTTAGGATAACATAGTTAAAGAATGATCCAATGAACCCATAAGTGAACTAACCCCACATAATTCAACCAATTCAGTTCTGTCAGTAATGGTTAAACCGAATAACGATACACCATACTCCGTTATTCTGGTTGGTTCTTTAATTAGTTGAACAAGATCAAAACTATACAGAATGGAATTTAAATACTTCGTTTCAGCATCATCGCAATTTAAGCCACCCAATATGTAACGACTATCGACTTATAAATGTGTTATAAAATCTTCGAGAAAAGATAACTTACAATAAGGGGTAATTGGTGGTCTATATACCGATATCACACCTAACTGAAGCGAATTTACCCTAACAACCATAAGAAGACATTCTACTTCCTCTGTTTTCTGTATTTGAATAAGTTTAATATTTAAATTTTGAAGATAATATACTATAATTCCCCCACCTCCTTTATGTTGCCTATCTTGTCGAAGAATAGAATACCCAGGTATTTCAATAATGCTTGTATCTAATGATTAATCGAGTCACGATTCTGTAACTACAAAAATTGCGCACTTCATTTCCAAAAGCAATAGCTGTAATTCATCTATTTTGGGAACTATGGTACAGACATTAGCGTGAATAATTATGAACTGAGAACTTTGTAGTATATTTGCTATTTCCTCAAACTTATCATGTAGAGTACTCATTGATGTACTCATTCCAATATTTAAGTGGTCAGGAATGCTACCTTGTATCATACGTACTTTACCGGTACTCATAGAATAGTTTAGGCAAACCTTTCTCTATGCAATCACAGTATAACGAAAATCCGTTAGCGAGTAAGCTCTCAGAAAGTAAATCGGTAAAGAACGTAGATTTACCCTTTGTACAGTTATAAACTGAACTTCCGGAATTCAAAACTGAACATTTTAGTACAAGTGAAAATTAAAATTACACTAAAGGTACACAACTGAAGACTAAAATATACTAACACACATGAAAAACTAACATACACATTTACAAATAAGAAACCGGTAAATAATTTAGATTTCCCCCTTGTACAGATACCCAACCGATTTTCCTGTGTTACTCCAAAACTAAACACTTTAGTACAAGTAAAAACTGAGATTACATCAATGATACACAACTGAAGACTAAAGTATACTAATACACACGGGAAACTAACATACATATTTACAAATAAGCATAAAAGTCGACACAAAATAGACCAGCATTTATTAAAATATATGCTGGGAATGCTGTTCAAGAGACTCACAAACATGATAAAACACTACACACACAAAAACACACACACAACTGTTCTGAACTCAATCCACTCTTGCAGTACGATGCTGTGATATTGCTGAGTTCAAAGTGATCGTAGCTCACTCACATTTGTGATGAAGTGTTTTTGTTTGTCTTTCACAGCCACTACTTTACCATATTGCGTAAAAACAACCCTTGTACAAATTTGTCCGTTGTTTTTTTCAACAGCTGTAACCTAGCTTGACAAAGATCCTCCTTGATTGAAATACCCGAATTCTTCTATTTATTTTTGTTCCTTAAAACAAATGCTCTGGCCCTGTAGTTGGTAAATTTAACTATAATAGCACCGTTCCTACCTGGTTTCGTTGGGCCGATTCTACTGTATGTGTACAGCACAAGTCAGAGTTGTAAAATTTTATCCCTTACCGATCTTCAAGAAGAGACAAGGCAATTGCATCGGTACTTTCACTGTCAGTTCGGGCAAACAGAAAATGCGGATGGTATTCCTACGTTGGTACTGTTCTAGTTCTACAATTTTACATATCACTCCTTTTTTCACATCAGTCACTTCGTCACTGTTAAACTAAATGGTGTCTTCCAGGCGTTGAATTACTACTCCTATTACAGTCTCAATAATTGAATCCATGATTACCTTAGTAATTTCAGGTGACTGTACAGTCGATTTCACGAATGATACTGTTCCAGCAACACTGATAGCTCGTTCAAATTAGGGTCGATCATAGCCAATTCATTAAACATCATAAGGATTCAAAACCTAACTGCTCATCCAGAACCTTTTTAAATCCTATTTATCACTTAGGTCAGAATATGGTGGGGGAGAGAATGTTGGAACGTAGTCGCTCAAGGCCTAGTAAATAGGTACTATCTAGTATGGGGAGAAAAGAACTAAAAATAACTTCGTCAGAATAAGGGGTTACTGGGATCGTTCCCAGGACCTTCCGATTACTATGCTAACTCCAGTAGCACACAAACTTCTGAAAATACGTGGATTTAACGTTAGTACCGAAACGTTATTTAACCGTTGTATATGTACTAGAATGTAAGCCTATACAACGGTTTATTCGACTTCGAATAATGGTTGAGAAACAGGTTGAAATCAATATTTAGAATAAACGAACAAACGCATTTTAGAAACACATGTTAACGTTGTTTGTGCCTACCTGTTCAACATTTTCCAATTGGCTAAAACAGAACATAGTTGTTGGTTGCTGTCTGTTACCATACATAGTTAGTTGGACTTCGCCCGTTGTTTCCATGGTGATATATTACTTTGGTAGTAAATTTTCTCACTGTCTGCACTGAGGTTGGAAGCTGGAATTTTTCGCACTCGTTTCTAGCTCGTCACTCTAACTACTCATCCATGGAGCCATCTAGCGAGTAACTACACTTTTACTATTCATTTTATGTTGCGAAGTATGTATCCGAAGTAAATGCATTCATAGTTGTTGAAGGCAGTCACCACAAATCCAGACGTGTCGGTTCACCAGCATGTGGAGGCATTTTGCTCAAAGTGCAAGAATAAGAATAAACGTAGTCTTGATCGTCAAGAAGTGGACGATGAAAACATATGTTTTACACAAATGTTTTTGACGTTGTACGAGTTTTGTCCACGTATTCAACGGGTTATCCGATATTTAATAATAGTTTAATAATGAGAAAGAGATTCAAATGAACATTGAGAATAAACGTTAGTTTTCACGTCAAAAGTTGACATCGAAAAAAGTATATTTTGCAAACGTGAATAAACTATTTAATTAATTGTGAAATATAGTTGAAAAAGTCAATAAAAATACCATTGAAAGAAACACTAATCAACGTTTCTAAAAATGTGGCAATCTGAATAATCATGTACTCAGCGGTTAAATTGAAGTGTAATATGTCGCCTTAGGAAGACGCACATGAAACCAAATCTATGTCATAATTAAAAGGGAAAGTTGAAAATGTCACATTAACACCCTACGAACTAAATAAAATGTTGGTTGAAATATAGTTTAAAATTCAATCTGTTTTCAACATACAAATGAGAACATGATAGATGTAGTTAATTTCATTTTAAGTAGAGTTTTTACGCAATTAACTTAAAAAGACACATCTGAAGTGTAATCTATGGCATAGTTCAATATAAATGTTAAAACGCGTCACAGTAACGTCCTATCAACGAAATCAAATTTTCGTTGGAATATAGATTAACATCAAACGTGTTTTGAACATGCAGAAGAAAACACAAAATAATAGTTAATGGTAATCAATTAGGTTTGAATTATAATTTTTATTCAATTAATTGAAAAAGAATTCCATGAAACAAAATCTATTCCATAGTTTAAACAAATAGTTTAATACACGTCGTATGTCTTAGTAACGATAACAAATCTTTGTTGAAATATGGTTTATAACTATACCTAGTTTTTTCTTCAACTAATAACGTTTAATCCACGAAATAAGCCAATTAATAACGTTGGAAACAAGTTTCTGTGCTACTAAAGAACGTTCTACTTATTGAGCTACGGTCGCTCCGTTGTTCATCAAGAGAAAGTACTTAAGAAAAATAGTAAAATTAGTCGCACCAGACCATGAACTTGTATTTTTCTAAAGTAGTATATCAGCTGAGAACATTACCGTTGCTAGTAACTTCCTCTTCCATCAATGTCCCATTAACTTTTTAAAACTGAGATTTTGTTTAGAGAAAGAACTGCCTGTAAAATAGCATCTTAGTTGATACAATGTAGGACTTTATCTTAACTTTCGCCTGATTCACCATTTAAGCTCCATAAATGTTCATTTCATAAATATTAATGGGTCGAGATCTCCAAAACCCGGATAAATACTATTTTAAGGCCATCAAACAATCTCTAAATCAGTGTTGTCGACTATTAGGGAATGTAGAACCTAATGAACTGGTTGGTTTCTGCATTGTGAATGTTCTTTCTAACATGAAGAAGAGTCATCCTTTGTTAAATAACATAGTTTTTTTTGTTTCCTATATGCTAATATTATTTATTAGAATCATAGGTAGATTATTTATGTATCTATCATATCTTTTTCCTTTAACTACTAATTTTTAAATTATGTTGTTATTATATGTTTGTCCAATCTTTACACAATATGATATAATGATCACCTATGATTTATACATTGTATATAACGTAAATTCATTCAGCTCTTTTCAACATTTTAAACTATATTTAATAATAATAATAATAATTATTATTATTATTATTCTATTCGCCTTTTACTTTACAAATTCTTGAACTGTTTGTCACTTTCATATATTCCATATGCTGCAAAAAGATATAAAATACAATTTGAAATCAAATCAGTTTAATTCCTTTCAGATTATAAATGTATACAATTGCATTTAAAAACTTTAAATAAATTTATGTACTGAACTAACAGTTTGTATTGACACTGACATCTCTCTCTTCAAATTAATAAACTTGAATCTACACAACACATTTTATCTGTCTCCCGAAGCAACATTTTCTACATAAATATTTCCATGTTATAATTCAAAATAATACCTTGCAGCAAAGATTAAGCCTTCAGTTTTCTCTGCTTTTTGGTGTTCGGCATTATAGCATATAATACCACTAAATACTGGGTTTTCATTTTAAGAGGAAAAAGATGAGCGACATCGTCATGATACACATTAATTTCTTAGATTTATATTAGTGAAACATTCACTATCAATTTTTTGCATCTTCATAACAAATTAGTTTTTAGTTCATGATAAATGATTGCATGTTGTCAATTAACTTGCCATCTCTTTTATTATTATTTTTTGTAACAAAACATGAGAGGAAAATGGAAAACGCATCAATTGAGCAAATCACTATATGATTTATTTGAGTCAAGTTGTGTGCGGAAGAGTGGAAGTTAATAGGAAACAAGTATTGATAAACAATTAAATTAAATGTAATATTTATTCTCAACACCATGCGGTCCAGTTACACTGAACTTTCTTATATATTCCAGAAGATATATTATGCATAGGGTGTTCATAAAATGTGTGAACATGTTTTAGGTGGGTTCTCAAACCAAACCAAGAAAGAAGTTAAATTTCTACATGGTTGAAAATCACTTTCGTTTTCAGATAAAGGACATTAGGCTAGTCGAATTAGGTACCTCTCGTGAATATAATTCGTAATGAATTTTTCTCTTCACAGAATTCTTGTAATAGTGGTCCTAATCAACACACTAAAAGTCCTGAATGATCCGCCTTGTGGATCATCTTGGAAAATGATCTTGGAAAATGACGGACGATCACACATCTTCATTCGGTTTTCGCCTAATTTCTAAAAAAATGGCTAACTTTATAAATAAAATGAAGTGGACCATTTTGAAAGAGTAAAAATTCTTCTTAATAAATAGAACTTTCACATTTTTCTTCAGTGCTCATGGTTTTCCAGAAATTGTGGTGATTTCCAGTCTTGAAAATCTAAAATAGCCGAAAATTGTCTCTGTTACCGGAATATTGTATTTTTATAGGATAATTGACTATTATTAATTTCCAATTGATTTTTTATTATCAAGGATGAATTGTAGAATATTTCTCAAGTATTTGAGCGCAGTAAAATGTTCCCTTACTTATCTAGTCAAACCACCTTTGCTAATAAAGATATGTTTTCCGCTTCGTGATTTTTAAATCGCAAGAGCAGATATTACTTATGATGTATGTAATATAAGGCCTATTTCCACACCACCTTTACCATATTGGGAGTTAAGACCAATTGGCGCGTTTTTTTACGTGGTGTCCCCTGGAGGCCTAATCCACGAAGGTAATCATCTTTCTATTTTACATCTTCATTCTCATCATCCATTATTTCTATTGCAGATTGATTACTACACCTCATGCCTCTGCAGTGAGCGTCAGTGCATATAATCCGTGCTTTTTTGCATAAATAACGACCTTCACAGTTTTTTATGCAGAAGCATGAAATTAGTTTCATTAATTCGTCAGGTGCCGGTGCTTGAGTCACTGGGATAGGTAGAAGAATGTTTCCATGAGCTTTCCATCCCAATTCTTCTGGATCAAGTTGTTTCCCTCTCCATAACTGCACTTGATGGAAAACCCTCAACATGGAGGCTGCATCTGAAGTTGGAGAAAGACTATCCAACTTCACTTCGATTTTCCTTTTTGCAATTTTTCTGTTAAAACATTTATACCTGTAGTCATCAAGACATTTATCTGATTTGTCGGCTCCGTATAATCCAAGGACGAACATTTCTCCTGCTTCACAAATCTCATTCTTGGTAGCATCAGAATTATTAAAGATACTTACAGCATCTCGAATGTCTTATCTCTTGTTAAGTAGTGAAACTGTCTTGGTCTTTCCTTTGTGAAAGAAGGCTGAAGTCGTGTCAGAACCACTTACCGCATGAGCGAACAGGAAGTGTTCTTTGTGGTTAGGGTGCTTCTCCTTCAGTTGCGTGGCAGAGTACGTTTTAGTGGGTACCTTTCCTTTTCCTGACTTTACGAAGGTTACATCGTTCCCATCTGGAGTTATGGAAATTAAAAGAACTAATAAATCAATGTCCTCACCAACAATTGCAGTTCGTTGTGATTTTGCAACGTTTATGGCTGTGTTTATAATGAGTGTGTCAACATCGTCTTTAGCTTGCAAGGCGCTGATGGAATGATTTTGTAATTCTTCTGTTAGTAAACCAATGAGTTTAAACTTGTTTCTTTCGTTAGAAAGGAAAATTTCTTCTGAAACTATTACTTGGGTGTCCTTCTTCACCTCGTCGTCTGCGCATCTTTTTGTGGCGTATCTCCGAGCTCTTTCAGCACTTTTTGTGTTCTTGGTAGTTTCACCATATCCATCAAACACCACAGTGCAGTTCAAACCATAATGATTTTTAAGGTAGGCAATGTAAGTAGAAAGCATGTCTTGAAATGTGCCTTGACGAGGCCATAGCACACGGTGAGGTATGAAACTACCATCAACAACAAATTTACATTCGTTAGGGTGCAGTGTCTGTGGATCCATTGTGTCGAAACAAGAAAAGAGGCTTGATTTGACACATTTTCTCATTCCTTGTTCATCAAATAGGGATTGTGGTAAGGAGGAAAGTTATTATTTAAAAAAGTTCTTCAGTTGGCTGTCGTGGTGAACTGTTTTCATGATTCTTTGGAACAGCAAATTCGTATTTACAGGCACAACGTTTTCATAAAGTCTTACAGTATTATGGTTCATTGAGCTTAATGGAATCACTTTGTCTTTCCTTTTTAATTTCAAGTTCTGGAAGTTCTGACCTACAAAGCTCTTCATCATAGCTTTTCCTATTTCCACACTTCTGTGGCAGTTAATGGTGTCATATGCACTGACACCTGTCGATAAGGATAACAATTCCTTGCGTTCCACAATGGACAGTGTATTTCAAGCCAGCTCACAAATATCTTCGCATCTTGATCGCCCTTTTCCATTCTTGTTTTTCCGAGATCAACATGTTGGCTCACTGTGACCGGCATTACATTGCAAACTTCCTCGAAGCTTTGAGCCATCTCAGATGATACTGGCGTGCCTTGTATCCATTTTGACACAACACTTTCTGATACTCCTCTTCCTCGACTCAGACCTCCAACGGTTTTCATGGTTCTCATAAGCGTCTGTTCAATAGTCATATCGGTTCATAGCCCAGTCCACAATCTGTCTGTTCTACTGGCTGCAAAACTTCTCTTGAATGCTTCCATCTCCGCTTCGGTTATCTTTGTATGAAGAATGCTCATATATTGAAAGTACATTTGACAAGATTTGGCATATGCTAAGTGGCCAGTAGCGTGGAAGAACGGCTTCATTTGTTTCACACATATCAAGTGTAGCTCCCAATCTCTCATCCTTTCTGCCTTTATGAGGTTCTTTAGAATAGTCACCATATGGAAGTATTGTATCCAAAGTTTTGCAGTTGGTCCTTTTTCAGCTGTCGATGTAAGGCAATCTTGAAATTTGTTTTAAAGATCCTTAACTACTGCAGAGCCATTAATGGATTCGTAAGTACCTAATCCATTGATAGCTTCTTTGGCAATGTTTGATATTTCTACTTTCATCTCATCGGGAATGTCTATGCTGTTCAGCAAAGTATGGGCCAATGCTCTTTGTATTAACAAATAAGCTCGAACAGCCCTTGCGTAGTGGTGACCAGATATCATTTTATCAATTGAATTTGTAGCATAAAAAGTAGCCCATAACTCCTTCAAACCGCCGCCTGACCTGATGTGTCCGATTGCGCCCATGAAAGACATAAACATACGGAAACATCCAAGTCGCACCGTGATGTTAGATAAATCTGAAGAGGAAGCTACAATATCGCATGCTTTTGCGTATAGTGGCTGATCGAACGTCACAAGAAAATGTTTTTGCTTTGTTTCTTGGGACACTTTGGAAGCGTAGTGAATAACACTGTTTATGGTGTCGTAATGCTTGTTGGCATATGCACAAATCGTAGAAATTGGATTTTGGTAACTTCATAAGGTATATGTTTCGTTATTTTCGCCATAAAACCACTCCAAGATGGCAGCCCTGGAGTATTTAGCCACTTACCACACATCCAAAGAACGTCACTACAATCAATCATCGGATTACCTGATTCAGTTGGATGAAAAGCGTGTATATCTTGCACGACCACTGCTCGTAAGCCCTCGTCTATATCCCCGTGAAAATTCGTTATTGTTATACTTTGAATAGATTCAAGGGCTTCTAGTGATAATGTAGATTTTGACCTCACCATGGATGAACATTTCTTCACAGCTGTTGAAGGCGTGACGTACTTCATTCCTTCCATGCAATGAAATGTATTATGACCATTAACAGCATCTACGTTGATATCTGCGTTATCGAAAACGAACTTATGACTCTTCAACTTGTGGAGGACCTTGTCTGATCCCAGCTGCTTCATACGCTATTATTTCGTCGTAGTGTGCACACAAGCCAATTCTTGACAGAATGTTCAAAATAAATTTTGATCCTATTTTTGTGTGTAAATAAATGCCAAGGCCGAGTTTAATACTGGATAAAAATGATCTTGGTCTTACAGCTGATGTGATGGTGTGAGCAATTACTAGAGTTCTTTTATTCTATGTTTCGATACGACCTATCTTACCTTTCACAATCAGTTCATCCAAAAATACTTTTAATGAAGTTGGAATGCTCTCCTCAACATCACTCATTAATTTCCTGGTGCAGGATAGGTTCCGTAGTCAGTGTTGAAAAGCGCTATGTCTTCTTTAATAATGGCTGAAGCTGTGCGCACTATCCTAAGCCTCTCTTTAGCTTCCATTTCCTTTTTCTGATCATACCAAGCATTAGTTAAAATCCTTTCAGTTTCATCACGAAAACATACAAGAATCTTTAAATGGCACATCCGTTACACTATGCGATCTCCATATTTACTCTCCAGCCCTCGTCGCAGTGTTTTGTTAGTCATTTTATTTTCTACGACGTTTAACAGCTCATTTATTGAGAATTGGCAATCATCATTTTCCTCAATCAAATTGCATATTATGTTGAATGCAGAAGATATTTCGGGTCTTCATGCCGTCTACGTGGCAAAGTCTTGGGTATTTTATAAAATTTTGACATGCATATCTCGTGGTATCGTTCTTCTTCCGCTACTAAGCAGGAAATGACCAAAATCTTCTTTCCCCAATCATCTTCTCGCTCAACAGCTTTCTGCAGAACTTTTTCTCTAAATGTTAGTGTACTCACTTTCCAAATTTTCCTACGTCTTCTTATTGGTAACTTATCATCGAATTCTTCACTACATTCTTCACCACAGAAGAGACAAAGTTACTTGAAGTCAAAATACGATTTGGCCGACCTTAATTTCTTCTTTACAGATGATCTGCTCGTACCAGCTGCAACTTCCTCACTTCTTGGCACCTCATATGCACTTAAAAATGATCAGATTTTCCTTTATGATAATAGCAAATAGTTAAAGCAGAACACAGTTCCAATACTGGTACTTCAAACGTTTTAGACCAGAAATACAATGAGGCAACAAATTCAATAACTCACGTCAAGCGCTTATCAACTCTTTGTCTTGGCTTCTAAGTTGAGTGTGATTTCTCGGTGCCTTCACAGACACATGAGCACGATATAAACAATCGACAGCTCAAATGTGTTTCAAGAATTCTTCTTCTTCTTCTTTGTCTCAGTCTTTTCAAACTTATGTGGGGTCGACGTTCCTGATAAGTTTGCTTCATACAGCTCCTGTTTCGGAATTTTTCCCCTGTTAAACCTTCCTCCCTAAAGTCATTATTTACTAATGTATGCTAGAAATAATAAATTATACATTGTATTCAAATTAGTAACAAACTGAGATCAAGAAAGCCACAAAAAAGCGGCGAGGACAGCCGATGTGCTGACCACGTATCATCTCACCACGTATGATCCTTCGGGTCTCTAAGAATATGGACTTTACTTTAAGAGTTGAATAATGATTAGTTAATCCCAAAAACATTTCAATAATACTGCAAAAGTGATAATTTTTAGCAAATGGATAATTTCATAATCCGAAAAGTGGCCGTATTTTTTAGAGAATAAATTTACCTTTACCTTTTGAGAGAATTGGTCTAGTTCATTTTCTTTCTAAAATTAACCGTTTTTGATAAATTAGGCGAAAACCGAATGAAGATGTGTGATCGTCCGCCATTTTCCAAGATGGCAGAGTTAGCACAAGTCGGATCATTCAGGACTATTAGTATGTTGATTAGGACCAATATTACAAGAATCATGTGAAGAGAAAAATTCATTACTAATTATGTCTAAGAGCACTATATACGCGAGAGAATCCTATTTCGACTGGCCTATATTGTCAAAGTTTATTATGGACATTTCTGAACTATTCTATTCATAGCTTGCAACAGTGCATTCCGTACTTTGCACATGATGTTTTTTATTACTCGAGGTAGAAAATATTCAAGAAAACCACGTAGTGTAATTAAAAGAAAACTCTCTATAAAATTGTCAACGCTATCAAACCCGTGACGTCACGTACCTGCGTGTAAGTTACTGCGTTATATAAATCATTACGTCACTTGTGGTTTCTCTTTTGTTTTATATCGCTTCTTTTAATGTTTTTCGATATTTATATTGATTATATTTATGTTTTTCCTCTTTTTTGCGTCCTACCCCTATGAATGTTTCGGAGTAACCCTCCCTCATCCCCACCACCTGGACATTTGGGTCCTTTGGCCTTCTGGATGTTGACTCCCTTGAATCGTGTCCCCGGGGTGTACCATTATTTGTTGAATTTTTGGGAGTTCTTCAGTGACTGAGTGTGTGTATTCTAATTTCAAGATGTCCGATAGAGCGAAGAAAACGAAAGCGAAGAGTTTCTATTATCTAGACATTACACAGAGGGGACTTACAAACACTAAAACGATTGGCGATCGGAAACCGGTTCGAGTGATACGAAACCTAATCCCAACAACCCGTTCCGCCTTAAGTTTTTGGGAAAGATAAGAAAAGAACTAAACCCAAATGAAGTCAACAAAAGAAGAAAGAAAATTAAAAGACAAAATTGTTGAAGAATTATTTGGGAAAAAGCCCAAAAGGAGGAGGCAACAACATCAACAGCAACTCCAACTCCGGGGCTAAGAAGACACAGAAAGGGGGCTATGGACCGTGAGGAACCGGCAGAAGAGCAAGAGAAGGATGAACTTAAGATGAGAGTAGCCTATATAGAGGAATAGAGAGAAGAATAGAAGAATTTTAGAAAAACAGTGAAAAACTCACAAGAGAGAATGGAAGATTAAGAGAGGAGTTAAAACTAATAGTATGGCAAACAAGAGAGGAAGAAAGGGAAACAGAAATTGATAAGCTAGATAAGGAAATCAAAGAACTCAAACAGCAGACAATAGACGGAAGTGTTAGGATTAAGGAATTGGAGGTGATGAATCTTCAATACGAAGGAAGAAAGCAGGAAATAGAAGAAAAAATGGAGAAGATGGATGAAGAAGTAAAAACATTATACACCAAAAACGGCAAACTGAAATTTGAGAGATCAAAAACAAGTGAAATTCCAACATCAACCTTTGCGGATATGTTAAGAAAAAAGGCAACAAAATTCCCGAAAAATCTAAAATAATATAAACTAACAAAAGAAACAACAAGCCGGCAATCATAATAAAACCGAAGGAGGGAGAAAGCATCAAGGATGTCAGAATGAGACTTTCAAGGACAGTGGACCGGAACGATAAAATCAATTTCGAGATGAATCAGACAAGATCAATCCTGGTCCTGCATATGTCATCCTTGCAGCATGAAGAAAAATTAATGAAACATCCAGGGATTCTAAAAAAATGTTGACATGGTAAGCAAAAAAGAAAACCTGAACCCGCTTATGATTATTTACGGGATACCAACAGAAATAGAGGAAAAACAGTAGTAGAAGAATTAATTGAGAGAAATTTACAGGAGACAACGGAAGAACAGAAGAAGTTAATCAAACCAAAATTCACAACCGGACCCAGAAATGAGGACAGATATCATTTAGTAATTGAGGTTCCAACATCTGTAAGAGAGATTTTTTTAGAAGATCCAGGATCTACATAGGATTCGAAGCAAGAAACATCAAGGATAACTTGGTTGTAACCACTTCCGTGAAATGTTTTAATTATGGACATATATTGAGATATTGCAAGGAGGATGAACGATGTAGTAACTGGAAGAAAAAGTTCATAAAAACAGTACTGAAAATAACAAGGGAAAAAGACGTGCGTTCCATGTTACATACGTAAGAAAAATGTGGAGCGAAAACACAACAAGAATATCAAACTTATAAAATACAGTTGCAAAGTGCGATAGATAAGTACGACTACTATGGATAGTGACTCCACAGACTCAGAAGAAAGTGAAAAGAAAACAGAAAAAGAAATCATTAATGTCGACCGAAACGAAACATAGAAAGACTATTGCAATATAATAACAATAAGAAAATACAAATAATGAATAACTGGATCACAGAGAGCAAAACAAAAGATGTGAATGAATTAAACCTGTTTTTATAAAGCTTGATGACAAGGATCAAGTAATATTACATTTCATAAATCAAAAATTACAAACGTTTGCTAGTGGTTTTGCCGAATTGGTTGCGCTAACACATGATAATTTCGACTTAGATGAATTTGGAAACCTTCATATAGAAGTAAAAGAAAATAAATTTCTGCAAATTTATTATAGCGAAAACAGATAGAGAAGTAGAATATTTACACATTGAATCGTCCAGGGAAGATTTCATGGATCATCTGGATTTGCTCCTAGATATATTGTCAACAATGAAATGGAAAACTAGAAGAATAATAACAACACCAACAATAGGAATGGGCCTGTGGACAATTTCTCCAAGTAAAGTTCTGAGAAAAGTTAATGACTGGGAATGAAGAATTGAAAGTATAAGATTTGAAATGAAGCTTACAAACAATAACATTCTCAGAATAATGGAAGAAGAACAAAGGGAAACAAAAAATGGAGATAATAAAGAGCAAATTTGACTAAAAAAACAATGACAAAAAAGTCGAGAACCCACAGCAAAAGAAGAAGCACTCAAAATGGATCCGGATGAAATAGCAACAGAAAATGAAGAGGAAATGGAGTCAATATTTGAAGAATTGGAGACAACAATCGGGGAAGAAATATCAAACAAAAAGAAAAGAGGCTGGAGATCATGGATCCATAGACTCTACCAAATGAAGCGAAAAGTCAAAGAAAAATGTCAATAAATGAAGTAGAAACAATAGAGAAAACATGAATGGTGTTATATAGTACTCAGAAACGAGAGGACACGGACGTAGAGAGAGAACTGGCAGAAATAGAAACCCAACAAAAGAACAAATTGGATCCTAAAACTCTGTATTGCAACCTACAATTGAAATATAACCTATCAAGATTGTAGGAGTTGAATAACCTAACGGCTGTTTTCAGAATAATCGTCAGAAACTTACACCAACAAGGGAAAACAATAACCTTCCCGGTTATAAATGAAGTTGATAAAATAAACCAAAGATCAAATGGAATTACAACCGACCTGAAAGATTTGTTGCAACTTGCAAAACCAAAAGTGCTTGCAATACGTTAAAGAATGGCAATAATGAGTACACCAAATGACTGAAAGACACCATTGAATTATTATACAAAAAGCTATTTCCAGATGATATTGAAGATGAAGATAATGAACAAAACGCAATAATCAGGGAGAATGCAAAAACATACAACGTAAACTTTGAAATATACAATGAAGACTTAACAGTAACAAACGAAGAAGTAGAGATAGCAATCAAAAGTCTGAAAAACGGTAAAGGCCCGGGTCTAGACGTGATTAAAAATGAAATTTACAAACAAAACAAGGAACTGTGGATACCATATTTATCAAGGTTATTCGGCGAAAGTTCGTCGAAGAAAGTAAAATTAGTCATCCTACTGAAAGGAGAAGATAAGAAAGATAAGACAAACCCGAAGTCGTACCGTCCGATTTGCATTTTAAGGCGAATTCTCACCCTTGGGACAGCAAATGGTTTCCCCTATCTAAAAGCATGTAAACTTTTTATTAAAATTAATCAGAAAGTACTGAAGTTAATGACTTCCAATTTTGCAAGCAAGCACCCGAGACCCATACAAAATATATCATGACTTCAATTTTCTTTTGCATAAAGTAATTTCCGTGTTCCTAATATAACCATAAATATAGCAACATTACTTATGCCATAAATATGGCAACATTACTTATGCCATAAATATGGCAAAAATGTATATTTTATTTTGGTTTGGTTTTCTTTTTTCTTCACGCGGTCAATTTTGTCTCCAGACGTAAACAGAGGGTGGGTGAATGAGCTCGCAGGTGCTCGCCTGGCTTTTTGTCCAGATGTCACAAATTCTTTCCGCGCCATTCATGCTCACAAGTCAGTGCATTGTCTATCTAGTATTAAGGGAAGGAGACTTTGGAGACCTGAACTGCAAACAATCTAACATCTTGGATTTATGACTGTGGCAAGCCCGAAATTTCTTTGGGGAAAAAACTATCTTGAAGTTGATTATTGTGTTGTCTGATTTTGTAGTGTAATTACAATATGGTAGTGAGTGGAGGTTGAAAAGAAAAGAGAAAAAAGTTTACTATTCTTAGCTTCTGAAGAATATGTTCCGCCAAGCTAACAACCTGCGAAAATATTGAAAAATAAAAGAGAGAAGAGAAGGTCATAGGAATTAAGTCATAGGTACACAAATACGAAATACACATACATATATATTTTTAACCACGCATGAATTTTCACACTAAAAAATAAGTGCAGTATTATTGAAGTCAAAATTTAATCCAAAACTATTGCAATTTGCAGTATAGAAATTTGCGTATCATTGAACTAAATTGCATTAAATTCTATTTTGTTCCGTCATTCAGTCCGTCCGGTCATACATAATATATTAATATATGCGTTTTTGATCTTGTCTTGCTGAGACCTTTCTAATGACACCTCAACTATTTTCATAGTTCTAGTAGATCCTAGGTTGAAAGTTGTCAAGAAACAGATAAACAGATAGACAGTCAGACAGTGATGTAAGGTTTCCCAACTTTCGCTGATGAAACAGGAACCCTTAATAAGAGTGAAGATTCCGACAGGCGCTTCTTGTATAACTTTGCTCCCCCTTTGTTATCATCTTTTGAATTCCAAATACCTTGTGCTGACTTAGGATCGGCAATGGATAGGTACGCAGGTTCGAACCCTGCGATCGACTATTCTGATTGAGGCTTTGCAGAGTTTCTCTGTCTCATCAGTTGAATGTCGGGATTCTACCTCAGGAAAGGTCTTGGCCGAAACTTTCCTCATACTCTACTCTTCCCTATTCAGGCCTGCGCCAAAGATGCCAAAAGGCCAGAAATTATTTATAAATACATTGCAAGATGTAATTATTTTATTTGAAAAAAGTTTTTGTTTCTCTCATAAACATCTCCAAAGATACAGAGAAGGAAACTCGACATTATCGTCTCCAGTTTGCTGCGGAAATCACGATTATTTTATCAATTCTTTGTTATGCTCGTTTCATTAATTACCATAGTAATTGGTGAAAATATACAAAATATTAAGATAGAAATGTTTCAATGTATCATATATTTCAAACACTGTGAGAAACTATATTGTTCATCTTTAAAACTTGAGAGTATTCCAAGCCGCATTGTTAGATGCATTAATATCCATGAGAAAAAATCGAAAAAAATAATTTTCGATTCAACTGATTAAACTACAAGATTAGTGAAAACTATGAGACGAAGGGACGTATAAATAGGTACCCAGTATTATATAGACCATAGTATTAAATAAAATGGAGGAATTTTGCGAAGAACATACTTTTTCTTTGAGCATCCCTTCAACACTGTGTACACTAGGAGCATGACACAATTCTTTCTGTACGCCAGGACCACGGTCTGTATGCCTGTATGCCAGGAGTACGACACGATGTGATTGAGCCGATATTATAATAATAATAAAATCGTAACTTCTGAGATGGGCAGATCATATAGCTCGGATTAAAAAGAAACAAGATTATATTCCATTGTGATGGGTAAGCCGCATTCAAAGAGGCTCTTGGGGAGACCTAGACGTCATTGTGATGACAATGTTAGTAGGGGTCTTCGAAGGTTAGATGTTCGTGATGAAAACTGGCTTGGTGTTGCCCAGGATTTTGCCCAATGACGAACGTTTGTTACTGCGGCAATGAACTTGGGAGTTCCATAAGAAACAGATAGGGAGAGAGAGAGAGTTATACTACGTACATGTAAGAAGCACATGTTCTGGTTTTGTTTTTCAGTGTGTATTATACTTGAAATATTCGAAAATAATATTTCAGAGATTTTTGTACCATACTAGATATTATGAATGTAATAAATATAATGATATTATCACGAGTGTATGAAATAAAATAAAGCAGTAGATGCCTGAAACAACAGCAAACGACTGATTAGTCTTCGTGCTGGTTTGTTGTTAGTCTCTTTCAATCAAAGCCGCTTAATCAAATGTAGTTTCAATTATGTAGTTTCATAAAATATTGTTCAGTTTATATTCATAGTACATAATATTGCTTTATATATATTCCTCTTTGTGCTTATAGGATATACTGCCAAATTTTTAGGATATATTACGGATTGACATTCATCGAAGCAGAAATGCATCTAGAAGTAAGCCATTGCCATGTATGTTCTATAACCATGGCATGTTTTATCCATAAAATGTGCGACAGAGTAATTAGTTCTAGCTGCTTTATTGCTGTGGTCAGTTTGCTATTCCTGTAATTGTTTGTTAGAGTAACTGTTTATTAGAGTAAAGGAGATAAATACTGTATAATGAAGTTGCACCGAACAGAATGGTTTCTAGTGAGCAAAACAGTGTAACTGCTAGATTACTGCACGAAAATAGACCAAAATTGACTAGTGCTTGAGAGTTAGTCAAGTAATATGTAAGCATTCCCAGGAGGAGGGTATTCAAACTTCGCTTGCTTACAATGGAATGGGGATATCAAATCTATGCTTACGTAAGATTAAATCAAAAACAATTCGTGTTGATTCCAAGATTTAAACAGTTTTCTGGACCACGAAAAACGACAAGAAGTTTAGAAAGTCTTACGTAAGCACAAGGGGGCGGGGACGAGTATCTGATTACCTTTTTCTAACAAGGGGAGAGTGGGATTGAAAACAATAAATGTGCTCACGAAATACTTGAACATACTCTTGCCCAAACCGGCGATCCTGCATGACTGGCATTTATGAACAATTTTGTAGTGTAAGTTGGGCAATATCGGGAGTGTATGTAAGAAGTCTTGGCCGCTATCCTCCTAGTCCTATTTCACGATTGTGTTCCTAGATGATTTTTTTTATTTAAAAATAAGAAAGGATTTTGGCTAGAGATACGGATGTTAAATACTGTCAAATAATACAATTTCTTACCTTGTATTTCATCGTGTATACGGGCGATTTCTTCCACCTTTCCCCTCTGAATAAAAAAAATACGCCTATTTCTAAACTATTGAGAGAACCATGCGCGGCAAAGCTAGTAAAATAACCCAGATGATCAGGGCCTTCCCCCACCTTCTTTGAGGGAGGAGAACGAAGAAAACAAAAGCTGGAGTTTTCGGTTTCATTCACCTTCGAGTGTGGTATAAAAAGAGTAGGAGGAGTGAAGACTTGACCATAGCGGGGAAACGGAAGGACCCAGCACCTCTCTGTCAGCTAGCACACCCCGAGGTTTGTAGAAGAACACCAATACAGCGGTAATCACTTTGTTGCCACATATATGGTATATATTTGGAAAATGTAAAATACTTTATGTAAAAGAAAATTGAACACCAATACAGCGGCAATCGCTTTGTTGCCACATATATGGTATATATTTTGAAAATGTAAAATACTTTATGTAAAAGAAAATTGAAGTCATGATACAATTTGTATGTGTCTCAGGTGCTTGTTTGCAAAATTAGAAGCCATTAATTCCATTACTTTCTGATTGATTTTAATAAAACGTTTACATGCTTTCAGATAGGGAAAACCATTCGTTGTCCTAAGGGTGAGAATTCACCTTAAACGTTGTTAGCAAAATTTTCGAAAGAATTATAGTAAAGAGAATTAACGAAAAAAGAGAAAATCTAGAAAATCGCAAATTACAATTTGGGTTTCGAAAGGCCAAATCGACGGAGGACGTAATGAACCAGCTATATTAGAAGATAAAGCAAATATGGACTGAAGACTGCAAGTATATAATGGGTATCTTCTTCGATATATCAGGAGCATTTGATAACCTCTGGAGGACTGCTCTATTAGGAGAACTAAAAATCTCAGGATACATCCAGACATATGGAAACTTGTTAATAACTATTTCATAAATAGAAAAATTGAAGTCAACACTGCTGATGGCGTTGTGCGGAAGATGCCCACAAGGGGGTGCCCCAGGGGACAGCCTGGGACCTATATTCTGGGACATAACATTCCAACCATGTCTGGAGATGCTAAGTAGATTGCAAGAGGTGCAAACTGTGGTAGGGTATGTGGACGATCTGAAAGTCGTACTTAAAGGTAAGAGTAGAACTAATCTGGAACAAGAGGGGAATAAAATCGTGAACGAAATGATAACGTGGTGCAGCAATAACAAATAGACTATCACAGCAGAAAAACAAAGTATGTATTAATTAAATGAAAGCTAAATTTTAACAACGGCCACATAATTAAAATTAATAACAAATCAATAAAAAGAGAGAAACATTGTAAATATTTAGGCCTTATCGTAGATGAAAAACTAAATTTTAGGGAACATACAACATATGTAACGAACATAGCATTTAAAATTACCCATAAACTTATAACTATTGCCACAAATGAACTAAAAATACCAACAAAAATTATAAGGCTCTACCACGACCAAGTGATTGGAGCAGTAATGTGTTACGCCGCGAGTGCCTGGAGCCACCGGATGGATGATATAAAACTATCTCAAATACTGAACAGAGCCCAAAGGCGTTAATAAGGCTAACTAGAGCCTATCGAACCACTCCGGTGGAAGCACTCCAGGTAGCGACCGCAACCCTGCCAATGCATCTTAAAATTAAATAACAGGGAGCCATGTACTGGCTGAAAAAAATAACAACAAAATGAGAGAAATCATACGTACAGAAACCAACAATAAAGAAGAACTAACAAGGGAAATAGTCTATGCATGGGAACGTTTTGAGGAAACAGCCCCAAAGCAAGAAGACTCTATGGCATCTTTCGGCAAGTGGCTGGAAGATTGGAACTGCAACTGGAAGCCAGTGGAGGAATGATACATTACCTCACGCGACACGGCCCATACAGCCAGAAACTAAGAGAATTTAAACTTGTTGAAGATAATCTATGTCATACCTGCAATACAATAGCTACACCAGAACATATAGTACTAAGAGGTACCGAAACTAAACATTTGGTATTGGATCTAAGAAATAGAATAAGGGATATAAACATGGCAGAGGTCCTGCGAATACCGGAACTCGCCTTGATACTTCAGGAGCTGACATCAAAAGTCTCAAGGTACTACAAAGAGAAATTGATTAGGGGAAGGATGGCATAGATATAAATTTACGCATAGATGGAAGAGGATAAATAAATTTAATATAGAAGATTTACGCTTACGGGTTTCGTGAGGCATGAGTGTGTCGTGCGTGTGCGGCGTCGCGCGGGTGCCGAGTAAGCATCTCGAACGAACATTATGTATCTAAACGTGGACAAATAACCATCCAGATATGTTAAAAACAACCCAAAAGTGAATAAGTAGCCTAAAAAAACTATACAGGACAACTAATTAGAACATGATTATCAGCAAATAATTAATAATTGCCAGTGGCAAATTAGAGTGCCTTTTGCAGGAACTCCGGTACAAGAGAGGCTCATCGTATGCGTGTTGAATAAACGTGGTGGCGGGAAAGTATAGTGAAATAGTATAACATATAATAATTAAAATATTTAACAACCAAACAACACTTACATTCCGAAGCCCGGAATGGAAGCGTACAGCCAAATAGCCTAGTGTATGTGTGACCAAATGAGTGAATGAGGAAGATGGAAAGCAGAAGGGGAATCTAAGGTGGAAATGGAGGGAAACCTAGTAAGAAGAACAAAGATAAATGCATACAAACTTTGTAGGAGAACATCATTTCTGCAGCTATGGTTTGCCAATCCCACCTATCCCCCAAGGAATACAAGTATAAATGAAGTGAGAGTGAAAATGTGGCAAGTGAAAACAACCTAAACCCTATGGTGAGTGAAGAAGAGGAAGGTAATAGTAAAGAAGACGACTAGGAAGGAGAAGCGGAAAAAAACTTTGTGGGCGAAACAACATTCCCAAGCGCAATCCGATCCTCAAATTTCTCTCTTATCTCGTTGCAGGGGCAGCAAAAGAAGAAGATGCCGAACCAAGTCCATGTTTGTGTTGTCATTGTGAAGTCCGTCTGTTGTCCATGTGTTTGTCCTAAATGTTATGTATCAATGTGTCTTTTTATAATAAAATTGCAAATATGGTAGGTAGGAACCCCCCCCCCCCCCCTCAAGAAGATGTTCTAAACATGAACTAAAGACCAGGAAAACCTTGGATGCCTGATCAAAAGTCCGTCCCGCAGCACCTGAAGTCTAAACTGAACGAAAATAGGAGCTTCTTGGAGTGCCGGAATTCCGGTAGTCCAAGAATCTCCAGGGACAGCCTGTCCCAGAATGGGGAGAGCGAATAACTGCTCGTGCTGTACGTTCCCGAAAGTACACAACCTATTCTGTGCAAAGAATGCAGAGAGACAAGGGTGGAA
>JAGDQP010001348.1:12610-98809 GCA_022664845.1 Lepisma saccharinum | reverse complement strand
ATATATATATATATATATATATATATATATATATATATTAATATATATATATATATCGTTGATCGTGTATGGTAGATCGTCTGACAGCGTGTAAATACAATTTCCAACTATATATATTATGAAACATTTTACACAGAATCAATGTATAATTAATAAATATTGTAATGCAGAAAATAATAACAATTATAAAGAATATTCTTGGTGATGTTTAAATTAGAGTTTAATGTGTGTTGAGAAAAACAAATTCTTGTAACTAATTCCAAATGGTG
This sequence comes from Lepisma saccharinum, assembly GCA_022664845.1. NCBI lineage: Eukaryota > Metazoa > Arthropoda > Insecta > Zygentoma > Lepismatidae > Lepisma > Lepisma saccharinum. The sequence goes on along the minus strand of JAGDQP010001348.1, from coordinate 98,540 downwards.
TAATGTGCCTATTCACCTCAAACTGAGGTTATAAGCATGAATGTAATCGTTTGTAAAATCACTTCATGTCTGGAACCGAAGAGATTCAGAGCTCTAATAAAAGGTTGCTTGTGTCCAATTGTTTTCTTCCGCCCTGTTCTCGTTGTACCTAAATAAGCTACACTAGGGTGATCAGATTTCGGTAAGGAGAAAACAGGACACAATCTCCTCTAGATTAGGAATCTGGGCTGTAGATTTTCAAGGTTTTATTTTTCAGTTTAATCAATTATATAGTGTGTACAACTAGAACAAAACTATTTTCCGAAAATATTGTCGCGAAATTATGTGATCGTCTAGAACAGGGGTTTTCAAAGTGTGGTACGCGTACCACGTATGGCACGCTGTAAAGTTTATAAAAAATATTAAACTTAATATATTTAATCGTCTAATTTCAAAAGTGGGCCGAACCAGCAGTTGTTTATTTTTTATGACAGTAATGACTGTGATAAATTCATAATATTACTTTTCCTTGAAAGTAGAACTTACCGGTATCTATCGAACCTATTAAATTAAGTTTCTTTGTTGATATTTTTAAAACTTTTATTTTCATATATTTCTGTTTCATTGTATTATTCAAGGTACCCTCCTAACATTTTCGAGGAAAATAAGAGAGCCTCACACAGGATTTTAGGTACTGATGGTCTATCCTGGGACCTCCTGATTATAAAATGTTCTGCTTCATCAGTATAATCATTACTTGGAATATTGCAATGTAATTTTAAATATTAGCATTGAAAACTCCGTAATAGGTGGTACGGCGAAAGAGTTTCTATTTAGTGATACGCCAATCTAAAAGTTTGAAAATCCCTGACCTAGAACATCAGTGAGAAGCGTTGAGGTGTAAGGACAGCCATAGCAGTGTAGTAACTTCAGTAAGTCTCCAGCGAAGTTCTTTTATATCTATTTACAGGGCTGTTTTTCAGCCGAGTGTTTTTCAGAACTGGTTATGTGGGTCGGGAAAATTCCCAATGGAGGAAGGAACTTAAAGAAAAATCTTCATAATTAATTAAATTCCAGGAATTTTCCCATTTTTTTAAAATTTGCCATCGCAAAACTAGGTGTTTATCGTCATCTTCATGATTGTGCTACTAATTAAACTTATATCTACTTTAAATGCTACGTAACAGAAAAAACGACACATTTACCATTAAAATTGTTGAAATTCAACGTTCCTATTGCAAGGATTGCAATGTTGTACATACATATTTATTTTTGAGAGCGATAGTGCCTCGCCGTCCAGAGACTCAGCAACATTCAGAGATTCATCAACTTTTCCTGCGTAGACTCAAACACTCTTAGTAGTTGGTTATACTATATACTCTGTACTTTGAAATGAAGCTAGGAGGTGTACTTTCCTCTGACATTTTGTTCTTATTTATTTGAATGCTCATGGAACAGGAATAAAATTAGGAGAAAGAAAAGTTTTGTTTGTCTCTTCTACTAACAGAGAAACAATGACACTGCTGTAAGTACTGTACTGTAAGAAAAGATTGGTGAAATGTTTGAAAGTTTGAAAATTGTGGAATTTAAATTTGTGAATAACTCATGAGACCAGTATTTAAGGACAAGAGAAAGTATTGAACTTTTGATTTCTGTTAATACACTTTTTTTTTATTAGGTCTACGTCCGAGACGTCGTTGGGAGGACAATATTAGAAGAGATCTTGGAGAAGTAGGTGTTCGTGATGAAAACTGGCTTGATACTGCCCAGGATAGAATCCAATGGCGAAAGTTTGTTACTGCGGCGATGAACTTGCGAGTTCCATAAGCCATAGAGTTAGTTAGTTAGTTAGTTAGGTCTACTAAGGATTGGTTAATCTTTGAAAGTGCGCATTTTGAGGAGTTTTGAATTTTCTACTATTCTAACTGCAGAAGCCCTTTATTTTACTACACATCTCCTTTGTAGTGGTTCAAAAGTGTTCGAAAAATTTAATTTACATTCATCTTCTAAAAATTACAGTTTGAATTATCCTGATTTTACATAATGATCATTAACAGACTGAGCTCCGATTTTATGCTATGATTCTGAAAATTTAGTAACCCTAAACCAACCTCATATTCAAATCCGCATGCGGTGAGGGAGAATCAAGTGTTAAGCAAAGTGTCTTGAAATTATATGTTTAGCTTAAAATGTTTGGCTCAACTTATATGCCAAAGAGAAAACAACGTTGGCTTTTTGAATAACAATTGAAAATAAGTACATCTTAAGTTTGGAACTTAAATTTCTGTTTCAAAAGGCTATTACTGGTGAAATTGGACGGCAACAAAATGGTTTGTTTATATATTTTACTGATGAAGCAAATAAGTATCATTATTTATTAAAAATGAAGAAATAAAAGCACGATATTTACACGGAGAATATAAACACCCATTTTCCCCCTGGAAATTCCCCCTAAAAATAAATAACTGTTTTCTTTTTATATTTCTATGCAGAACCGAAGAGGAAAATGTGTATTTAATTGAAAGAGACTTTTTAGCAATAGCAAGTGTAACAATGCGTGATCCTAATGCATTCACGGTATTTTTCACGTGGTGTCTATTAAATTATTGACAGCTACCGTTTACGAACAGGAAAGGAACGGGTGAGGATATACCGAAGCGCCCCTCTCCTATTAATTAGATATTATCAGGCATTCGTCTCGCGATACTGAGGAAAACCGTGGTCAGGATTGTCTTTTAACGGATCTTGTAGCCTGTCTGCTCAGGACCTTCCGAATGCTCAACCGACTGATATTGTGATACACATATGACTTTAGGTTTTGCAGACTAGCACTGGGAGTTCGGCATAAAGTTTATAGAAAGCCAACGCACCCAGCCCATTACCACAATACACAGAAAAAAAAAATCAGCCTCATTCATCGAGCCTAGAGGATCCCTGACGAGGAACATTTGAAACAAGAAACCTCACGTTACAAACGCCTTACTTGGGCATGAATGCAATATACAGCAGATTGAGAAAACAATAAAAAGGTTGTTCAGAACAGAAAAAATACATAGAGACAAAGCGAAGAATAACGATCAGGAAAGAAAAGGAACCGCCATCTTACCGTATGTGAGAAGTATTAGTAACCGAAAAGAGAGAATACCTAAAAAGCATGGGATTAAAACCATATGTAAGCTACCGACGAAACCCAAAAGCAAACTGTCAAAGATAAGGTTCCGAACATATACAAAATAAATTGTAATTGTGGGAAATCGTATATTGGTCGGAAAAACTATTTAAACTGGAAATAAAGAGCCTCAGCTACATTGTAACAAGAGTAATTTCGGGAAATCAGCTGTAACACAACATTGGTATGTATGTGGAGAACACATTTATTTCGAGGACATAGAGGTGTTATACTGACAAAAACAGTGACTTTTAAAATTAATTAGAAAAGAATTCATTCAAATAGCAGTGCATGATCAGAACTTCAACAAAGATGAATTATAGGTCTAAATTAAATCAAATCTTGACATCAGTAACTGCAGTTTTCAAAACCTAATCGTGGAGTGTCTGAGGGTGTCCGCGGATATGTTGATGACACAATTGTAAGATTTTTTTTAATATAAATAAAATAAATTATACATGACGTAAAATCGAATAAAAAGAGGCAGGTTATTATGGAAAATCGTCGTGAATAATTAGTGTCATTTACCTTGTCACATTGTTGGTACTGTCTTCATTTATATAAAATACCATGAATAGAAAATATTCAGTATTGTCAAAATTGACGAGCACCGTAGAAAATGGAGCTCGTTAATATTAAAATAATGAAAGTCTTTTCAAGAAAATATCAATGAAGGTGTGATTAGTCCTGAGGAAGAGGGCGCAAAATTAATATTCCCTTGTAGTAAAAAAACAAAAACAAAAAAAAACTTCGACCGGTCCTGTCAGCAGTAATGAAAGAAGGTAAATATATCAGAAGGTGAAATCAGGACAATGCGCAGGACATTTTGGAAAAACAGGACAATTCCTAATAATATGCACCCTTTCGAATCACGCAGGACAACAGTTTAAAAACAGTACTGTCCTTCGAATATCAGTACACCTGGTCACCCTAAGCTACACCATCTCTCCGATGCTGTTCTGAAAGGGATATCCAAAAGTTACCTCTCTGATGCTGTTACGATAAGGAGTACCACACAGTGGATTCTTGATGGATTCTCTGCATTTACACGTAGTTACAGGTTGCTGTTCCATTAACCCCATTCGTTTTCAACTTTTCCGTTACCCACGCCTTGACCTAGCCGATTGACCAACTGTAGCACTATTGACCATATAGTATCCTTACAAACCGATGACGTTATCTTTTACTATTTAAAAATCTACTTTATCGATACAAAGCAACTGCTATGAAAGTAATTTTACTGTAATGTCTTTCTTTATTTTCCAATGCATACTCATTTTACTTACCATTGCAATATATCGATTTTAACCCCAACATATGGCCCCCTGTATCTCGAAAACGAGGTGGAATTTGTCTCATTTTGAAGATAATTATTTTTGTCTTAGTCTGAGTCTTAGTGTAAGAACTATCTGCACATAATTAATTACACCCTAAGTAATTTTGTAAAGGGAGCGTGATAGTCAAATTTCCGGGGAAAACATATCTTAGTCCTAAGTTGTATCCTATGAGAAGAAACATCGATCTCTAATTTAATTCATTCAGATCGTTCATTTTTTTATTTCCATAAATCATGTATCATCATAAGACAAGATACAAAATTAATATTTTATGTAGCTTAAAAACAGAATATAAAGATTCCGCGATTAAGGAATACATTTTGCTTTCAGTTACAAAAAAACATGCAATAGAACTTCTATAGATTTTTATTTTGGTAATAGACATGCACTCAAAAAAAAGAAAGACTTTAATGGTATTTCTTAACCCATTTGAAATTAAATCTCTAATACTCATACGAACCTTGTTGAAGTGACCTGCAGTTGTCAGGTTTAAGTTTTTTAGATAAAACTTTCTAAACAAGGAGGGTCATGTTACAATATCTGTGCCCTCATACATGAAATACATGCCTAGTTGCACTAATGTACTTATAGCAAAAAGGGATGGCAACTAATAAGATAATGATATCAAAATATGCAGTAAGATTATCTAAGTTTGAATACTTCTAGATCTTGCTACCTTCTGCAACCAGAAAGTACACACCACACCTCCGATCTCCCATGTATAGAAATGGTAAAGTAAAATATTAAAAATTTCCTTATCTTAATATCTTAATGAGCACTCATACCAATACAGTTCCTGCATAAGTAAGCAGAAAACATTGCGTAAATCATGAACTGTAAACCACTTGTAACATATAGCTTACCTTATCTAGGCAGGAAATAACTAAATCGTTTTAAGTATATATATTGGTATAAAATAACTTCTTAAGCACGTTTTTATAAAATTTTTATTTGTTTATTTATAAACACTCGATGCTGTCAACATCTATTCTACACAATCAAGTTAAGTGTTGCCAGATCATGAAAATAAAAGAAACATTTCAAAATTTTAAATCAAAGAAAGTTTAAGCTGAATTTTGTAGGTTGACGATTTCAGTTTAAAGTTCTGATAAAATATTTAACATTGTTTCAAGTTTTGAATAGTCCACAGTCATGTAAATATGCAAAATATTTAGGTTTTAAGAAAATACATCGGCATTAATAACTGCACAAAAACTTCAATATAAACAATTGAGTGAAAATTTGATTATTACCAGCTGATGAACTCAGAGTATACAAGTATGGAGTATACTTACGTTATGATCTTGATATATAGAGAGTTTCAAATACAATGAATCAAGCCAGTATTTAGACAAGATACTAGCTAAGGTAGCATTTTCAAATTATAAAGAATTCCACAAACATGCTTTACTAACTCCAGTTACAAAGTACTATAAAAATATTTAGTTTGCAAACTGAAATGCAAGTAACACTGCGTCGATATTAGCATGTTGAATTATATTTATATATTTTATAGTGAATTATTTACACTGTGCACATAAATCATAAATTTAGATTTAGGCTATCAGTTGTAATAAACTTGCTTAGATTTGCTGTATCAAAATTGTACACTTGAATAAAATTGCACTATTACCACTAAACAACAAACAAATTTAAATGATAAGTTTTGTATGGACCAAACTGCTTAAGTAGAGCATTATGAGCTAGAAAAACGGTGAAATATTATATATATATATATATATATATATATATATATATATATATATATATATGTCAGTACAAACATTATTGTAAACCAACATTTCGTAAGCTTTAACAGAATTTCAAATCATTTCCCAAAAACAAGTGATTAGGTTTGCAACGCTAAGATAGACTGGGGATAGACTACGAATTGGTCAAGATGTTTACCAATTACCAATTCTTAACGTTCGAAGCGACATGTAGCTACACTATATTTAATTTCAAAAACTGTCCTTACAGCAAAGACGTTATGGTTCTATATTTCTTAGCACAAGGCCGTTCCAGGCTCAATTTAAACACTGTATAAAGTATAGTCACTGAGTGTACAGTTTAGGGACCAGACAGTCTATTATCTTAACCTGATCAAATAAAAAAAGACATTCATAGCTAGAGACAGATTGGTCCAATTGGATGGCCCTCAAACTACTCCGTATATATCCCATGATATATATAGATGGGTAGTAAGGAGACATGTTGGAACCAAAAATATTCATCTCCTGGTCCAGTGCGGAAATCGTGTAGAATTTAGTATCAGTTTGCCTAACTGTATAGATCTTTAAAACAAACAGACGTAGGTCCAGCACCCGCGGCCCAACAATTTACCTTTGCGATCTTCGGAAAGATTCTGGAGAGGCAAAAAGGCTCCAATGATGGCTAACCTGACTGAGGTTCTCCAAATTTTATCTTAGTTGTATTTAGGGGAATGCCGGTACAACTACGTCCCTGTGCGCTAATTTTCTCCCTCTATCCTTACAATAATGCTATCAAGGGAGTCAACCGTTTAATACAAGAATGTAAACGAAATAAAATCAATAAAACAAATAGACATGCAGATGTGACGCTTTATATGTAAGCTATGTGATCTAACTAATATTTTCTTCTGATGTGTCTAGAAGAACAAAGGAGTACACTTCAGTAAAGATGCTAATTTGTTCAAGTCATTTGAATTTCAAAGCCCTCAAATTACTCATCTACGGTACGTGTTGTCTTTTGCTGTTAAGCAAGGTGTCAAAACACGTCAACAGGCTATGAACGCAAGCACGAACTGGTTTGTTTGCTTGTTAGCTGAATTGTGTGACACACATATCAAATTCGCCTTCGAGGAGTATCAATAGCGAGGAAGCACAATGGCTTACAACAATATACTCTGTCAGAGGTTCCCATCGGATATTGCAGGTGTTGTGTATAGATTGTGCTAAATGTTCTCTAAGTGCGTTAGTATACATGGAATGTAATCACTAGCAACACCCACATAATGGATGATAAGTCGATACTTGCAAGTGGTGAAAGGAAATACGTTTGTCAGGCATGTCTCTATTAGCTTATTGGATAGTGTTTAATTAGTCTGATAATTATAGTACGAAACAGAATACTAAATTTTGGAGAGATGAACTTTCGGAACAAAAACTTGTTGAGCTTAAAACTATGAGAATCAAATAAGTATTTAATTTGAAATTGGCGCATGAAAATATTTAGAAAAACAAATTGCCTTCAAAAAAGCCATGCAGTCATTTTAATTATATACGGTACTTACTTTAATTAGTCAATGTACTCATTTTCGTTATAGAAATTAAATCCATTTGAATCTGTTTTCTATGGTAACGTCTTGAATTTTTGATTGGTAATGGCGAGGCACGCGCGTTTGCATTAAGCTGCAGCCATCCATTTCCATGGTTATTCTCCTTTTCACTTCACCTCTATCCCCATAACTAATCCTTTAACCACTATCTTCCTCATTTTTCTTGGAATAGTGATTCACAACGGACGTTATTTCTCAGACTGTACTGTCGTAGGCCAAAATTTTGCCACTTTTCATTCCAAAATAGATTTTTTTCACGGAATCTTACTATGGTCATGTTACATTTTGCACTAGCATTAGATGATGACAACATATTGGTACTTAATACTGCTTTACTTCTATTTCCATACCCACTGTAAGACATGTTTAACCTCAATTCCGTTTACCTGATCCAAATATACCCCGTGAATTGTGTGATAGAAAAAGAATATTATTTTTTATTATTACTAAACTCCTATTGTAGTTGAAACGCCATTTTATATGGGATATTAACAACAACAACAATATCAACAAAGGGGAGGATTTTGAAGGGCATGTCCCAGGCCTTATTCACTGTGCAATCCCAGCATTTGTCTTGGGCGACCAAGGTAAACAGGGTTATCCTAAGTCGGCATAGGTGGTTATCGGGGACGAACCCACGAACTTCCAAACTGTCCAACAGTTTGTTAACTGAACATTATATATAGATTTGATTTAAGAAAAATATCACTCTTGACCTAAAACTTTTCTAACCATAGTAATACAAGTTTTTAATTTGTATGTTACATATCGAAAGGGAAAAGTTCCACACTCAATTCTGTAATGAAGAGGACAAAATGATTTCAGTAGAATAAAATATTTGCATTTTCGCAAACACTAATACGATTAACAAACCATTACATATTACGAGGTAATTACAATTCAAGTTTAACATAAAAAGTATGTGATGTCATATTAACGATTATACTTTTATTAATTACATTAAATTTTAGTAAATAAACAGGTAAGTTATTAGCGGAAAATTGGGTATAAGAGCGTGCTGTATAAATAATGCGGAACTGACTGTGAGCCTCACTGACATGTTCGTTTTCTCTACAAAGTTCCGCTATTCAAACAAATTTAATATTTAGCTTTTCACACAACTAATTTTGATATGAAACAGAATCTATCCTATAGATTTATGACAGAAAATATGCCATTACACTTTCCTAGTTTTTTCACTAACATTTCTCTCTTTTCTTCGTAGTGTTATGTAAGTTTCAAAGTAAAAGATTGTCTCCTAAAAACAGTAGACAATCTTCCTTCAAATAGAAATATTCGTTCAATGTAATAGATTATTTAAAAAAAAGAAAAGTCTATCTTTGCTCTTCCATTCTATTTGCTGAGTTTAGGTGTGTACATCTCCGCAACTGTGATGTGAATAAAGCATAAAGTTCTCTGCTTCCCATACTTAAAACTTTTCATTGCAATTTATAAATTAGAGACAAGACATAAAAGTTTATCTTTATTTCTGGATTTCAATTTGTTTTTTGTACTCGTGTAAAGTTGAACACATGAAGTGTACTGATATTAAAATTTATTTTGTATTAAAAGATAGAGAACTATTTCAATATAGAACTAATCCTCATAAAAATACAAACAATGAGCGAAGTTAGTTTTTTATTTATCAAGGTTTTCTAAGGTTGGGAAGAAGATCTAATGGCAATTTCAAAATTAAGGCAAAAGAATTACCAACTTTTAAGCACCACCTCTTCGCTCCTCAGCATATTATGAATTCATATGTCTGGACTGTACATCCACATGTGAACATTAACGGATATGGAATTGCTCTTCATATGCATATTTTTCCTCTGGCCTAGAGTGAACAATTGGCAGAAGTGTTAATCAAATGTGGAAAGTAATAGATCCCTACTTGAAGCTCTCTTCAGATGTTATTTTGCTTTGTACCTGATACATTAACACGTGATTTTATATACAGTTACACACATGATACCTGTTTCTTGTACAATTTTGATAAAAGATTCATATTAATACTTTTTGTTTCCTCCTTCAGTAACCTACTGTGTCCTTACAAGTTCCTTCCCAAGTCGATTTTCTTACATTAACGTTTCATGTTTGCTATTTTAACACTGCTTGTTATAATTTAGCTGAATTTTTATAGTTTGTAGAACAATTCTACATGAACACATTTATTTCTAACGTATATTATTTATACACACTTTCCTATGTTTAATTTTGATTTTAAAAAAACTTTCATATAGAACAACTTTCGATAAAAGGGAAAAGTATGAATGCTACAACTATTGATTGCTACAATTTCTGAAGCTCTATTTAAAACAAGAGACGTTTACTCAACAATGTGTCTGACCTTCTGCCAAGAGGAAATGAAACGTGAAACATTGCGCAGTTATTTGTACATGTACTTGTAGTACAACATTCAAATTACAATTACACACATGTTTCTATAATTTGATCCTAATATAAGCATAATTTGATCATGGGTATAGTGAAGGATAGATCGACGATTTAGTCTCTTTCGCTGCATTGACACACTCAGAAACAAATCCATAAAGAATTCATCCATCTATATATAGTCTAGAATTAGCCTTCTTTAGTGTTTTGAAACGCTAGTATAGAGAATTCATCGCTGAAAACAAAATTTTATCTCACATCGACTGCAGACACTCATTATGTGAATAAACTGGAGTCATTATTAACGGGAGTCAATTTAATTACCATTCAAGCAATACATCGAGAAATGAAATTGAATCATTTAGACTGATTATTCATGATCATCTAAATGTGAAGTGATTTCCTCCGGAGTGGAAACTTCGATTGCTGTCAGAGTTCTGAAAATAAAATGCTCGGGAGTAGTTGCTGAGTAATCATTACCAAGATAATTTCCCCCCTTAACCTAAACAAAAACCCTGGATAAATCTTGGTAGTCGTTTTTGATCGTGTAACCAAAATTTAGTGTAAGCAGTAGTCGTATCTTCATTTTCCACTTCACGGAAATGCATGCGTAACGTTTTCTATTGGGGTCGAAATTTGTGTGTTTTTGTGGCCAGAATTGAATCGTACGTTTGAAGAAGGAAACAAATCCAAAAAGCTGTTTTGTGGGAAATTAACAAAAACTGTATAATATGTTTATTATTTATTGAAAGGAAACAATATTTTTACTTAATATTCAAAACGGTCTTCTGATACTTTCGTCCTGCTCAGACAGTTTACAAGTATTGTATTTTTTCCTGTAGAGTTAAAAGAAGTTGGTGGATTTGTTTCCTTCTTAAAACGTATGTAAAAACGTCTGCACATTTTTAAGTGCTGAGACGAAAGAATGGAAAAATCGACCAGAAAATTAAGAAAAACGCAATAGAAACCTTCAAATGAATATTATTTACAACAAATGTATGTACAATGAACTCGAAAGTTACAAGTAGGGGGCCTAAGTAATAAATTCAATTTCCCCCCCCCCCATCTATCCACTGACAGAAATATCGCCCTACAAATGTGCAAAACTGCTTTTATTCCGTAACAGTGATAGTAGAGATATGGACAAAGGTAGTTTAGTTCCTACCATAACTGTTGTAAAACTATTGTATGTAATTATCGGAGCTTGGATTTACTGGTGGAGAAGAAACAGCACATCAAAACACGATTAAATCAGGAAAGTATAAAGAGGTGCGTAGGGGGGAAGCATAATTGTTTCATATTGAATTAGTATAATAACTTGCAACTAGCGACAGGAAGAGCTGAGCCATCCTCGCGCATGCGCATTACTCCTTAACAGTAAATAGTACTTCCAAACAACAGCATCCAGTTGGCCATTTAGCGCATTGATAGCATGTTCGAAAACTAATGCAAATAACCCTGGATCGAAACCTGGTGTAGTTTTATTTTTAATGAAAATAACGTTTCTCTTTCTATATATATATATATATATATATATATATATATAAACGCATTAGGAAATTTAATAAGATTAGTGAACAAACGCATGTGGAGGTTAGATAAGTCAGGTACGGTATTTTTAGGTAGATTTCGAAGAAAAATCTACCTATTGAGATCGGTACGATATCAAAGTATATATATATTAACACGCTAGCGGCCATAATTTTGAAAATATTTGAACCAAATTTTTATATGTTGTTTCTAGGCTTAATAGCTCGGTTAAGTTCGTTAATGAGCAAAATCGGTCGCCATCTTGGATCCAAAATGGCCACCGAACCCATTGTTATATAGAATACACAGCCTAAACCGCTGGGGCTATTGAAATCAAATTTGGCATAAAGGTACAACAGCACTGTTTGATTACGAAAATGTTACCTAATGAGTTCAAAGATGTCATCTTGGTTCAAAAATTTCGATGTTGACCCAGCATCGTGAGGACAACTGGGGAGCTGCAGTGAATAAAAGACAGTGGCGATCACAGTGAAAGCTTTGCCTCTCCTCTCCTCAGCGTGGGAGCAGTAGACCAACTCCTCCCTTCGGGGAGAGGCCTCATCCAGTAGTAGATTGAATATGGCTGTGATTTATTATTATATAAACGCATTAGGAAATTTAATGAAATTAGTGACCAAGGGCACGTAGAAGTTTGGTAAAGTCAGATATGCTGTTCTCTTTTATTGCACACGCGACTGAATCGTGTTTTCTCAGACATTCGAAAATAGGCCTTCTTGTTTTGAGACGCTAGTGGCCTTGTTCCCTTCTTCAAACTTACTAATATTTTCAAGGCCAGATGAATCATTCTATAACTAGCTATAGTGCTTTTCTTCTACCTTATGATAAGCTCGTATAAATTGAGGTGCGTTTTTAGTTAAAAACTAATTTCGATTTTTTAGCGTTTGTTCACTTCTTCAAATTTCTGGTTCATTTTTTCTAAATTATGTGAATTTTATAAACTATTTAATGTGTGTACGGTTTTCACTGTTTGAAAGGAAGAAAACAAGTCTAATAACAAGACCAGAAACTACAAAAGGCTTTCCTTCAAAACTACAAAATAAAAAGGAATTTATCTTAAAAATAAAAAAACTTTAAGTGAAGGAGTACCGAACCCGGGACCACTGAATCCCAAGTCCAATGCCTTACCCATTTTTTTAACCATTTTATTAAATCTGAATTGGACTACAGAAACAAAATAAACGGAAAATATTACAAAAAACGTTAAGTGCAAATAAACTTATAAAACAAATTAAACAATAACATTTGAAAATAACCTATTTAAAATATAACAATTTTAACCATTTTAAAAATAAAAACTTACAATGAACTGATATAGAACCCGGGACCACTGTATTACAATTCCGACGCCTTACCTATTACTCCACGTAGCCAACTACCGATCAGTGCTTTCTGAGAGCTCTTTATAGCAATTCCGTACACGAGTAACAGACGCTACTAATCACGTAGTGTTAACACATCATGGTTGTCCTCTCTGCAGACAAGTCTCTGCCATTTTGTTCCGTTCTCCCAGCTGTTCTGTTTGTTTAGAAAACAGGAAACAATGTGTTTTACCATTAACAAGCTTCGGAGAAAAATAGCAGCTAAGCCAGTAACTGCTATTTTTCATCGGTTGTAGCAGTCATAGCAATTTATCCCATGTAGCAGTGAAAAATAGATGTTACGCTAGTTTTGCCCGTCTCTATTTCGCACCTATTTTTGAAGGTTTTACTAATGTTTCTTTCTGCTTTCTTTGTGTATTGTATAGATGCGCCATCCCTTCCAGATATCAAATGCGGCATAAAGTAGATTTTCACATTTTTGGCGTTTATTGCCTTCTTCAAACTGCCGATTCAATTGTGATTGATGTGGCCAGAATTGTGGCAGTAACAATGATTTATAATCTGGAATTGAGTATATAACACTATAACGCGAATTTGGTGGTGAAAACATGGAAAAACTCAGAACACACAGGTTTGATTTCCTGAACAAAGATATCTTCCGTCAGCACAATGTTCCAGTTAATACCTAAGTAGAATAATGGTGCAATAATCGGAAAAAGTAGGTGGGTCCTGAACTACTCGCTTAGCTTCCTCCATTTTTGCCCCCTTTTAAATAACAATAACTACATGTTCGAATACAAGAATGTAATAATTTCGATTTTCTTAAGCTCGGCTTTTTTCTGTACTAGCTTGTCGTCTACATTGCATGAATACCTTAAATTTATAGTCATTGCGATTTATTAACTGTGTTTAATTGCATCAATACGATAAACAATTGATGTTCAATATGGTCACACTTGTTTGTACATACAGTGTATATTCTATGCAATAAACAATACTATCAATATGTGAAATAATCAATGATCAATCTGTTATCAAGTTTTCCGACATTTGGTGTACATATTAGATTTGTGTTTTTATAGCTGCATTGTTTTATGTGACTTAATCAAACAATTGCCTTTATTTTTATTTTTATTTTTTAATCTACATAAGTGTCTATTATTTTATGAACACCCTATAGTGACCACTCATTGGAATTTATATTGCTGTGTTATCTTCCAACAGGATGAATTCGATAACAATTGGAACAAAATATACCCTAGATACGTAGAAATCGTCGGTCAGGATGACAAAGAGTTAGGGTCGAACTCTGATTGTCTTCCGTAGTGCAGCTTTCAAAAGCGCAAAACCATAGGCTTTTAATAAGTTGTTTGGAGACAAGCTAAAATGAAGGAAAAACAAGTGACAGATGCGGAGAAAACTTTTCCCCACTTTTGTTTTAAAGTATTTTTAAAGACATCTGCTCTCTTCCATCTTCCCTCTAATAAATACATTGCGTAATTAATTATCAAGGAGTAGGGTATTTCACTTTCGTAGGAGTCATCTCGCTCCCGCTAGCGCTGAATTGAGTATGTAGACCATTAATTTGATGAAAGTGACATGTTTCCCACATTAAAATCTTATCTCTGCCCTGCTATGTTATTAAAGAGTAATCCATTGACCTAACAGAGAAGGGTGGGAATCTCCTGACCGTGAGAAGCCGAAAGTCTGGTAACGACGAATGTGGGGAAATTCTGTCTAGAGCCATTCTTACCTAATAGGAAAAAGACTGATGTATTTCTTAGTATTTTCGCACGCGCCAACAACATCTTCAATCTTGCAGTGTTTGAGAAGATTTGGGGAAGTGAAAACCTTCTCATTGATGTTAGAAGTTGAAGTAAGAATGATTCTTGATTTGTTTATTAACTCTTTCTTGAATAATCATACACGGACCACATTAGCTCGAAAACGGGAGGACGGTGAGGGTTGATTCGATATAATAGAAGTTTATTAAAGTTAGATTAAATATATATATCTAACTGTATTTATTTATACCTAACAGACAACATTTCAAACAATATTATACCTAATGATAGGTTCAAATAGATATGGAACAATACAATTTGAACCGCTGCAAACAGAAATTATTGCAATAGTACCAATTTTCTAAATACTCTGACCACTAGAAGTGGACTTATAGTGTATAAAAATGTATATTTGATCAACCCTTTTGTAAGCAAACGTTATCCTAATATAATACTTGTGATGTGTAAATTTTGTGTAGAGGAACTACGGGACATGTTATTAGACCTGATTAAGTACACGATCGAGATGAATATCTCATAAGTGACCAAAAAATGTAAGTTAATTAGTTTTAAAAGTGCATTTTATGTGCACAAAGCTATTTTTAACTCGAAGTATTAGATATATTACCTCAGAGGTCATGTAAAAAACTATGTAAACAATATGCGTGGTGTTTGGTGCTTTAAGCAATGGAAAACATGTATAAGACGCCTTCTGACCTGAATTGTTAAGTAGAATTACCATATTACCAAGTATTTTGAAGTATTCATTGGCGTTTTTACCAGAAAGGAAATCTTTTGAAATAGGAAAAGAAGGAATTAAACATCAAACTATCACTTTGGAGACTGTATTTACCACAAAAGAGACATTCTAGCACGTAATTAAAGTAGAAATGAATCATTGCATTTTATTTTATATCGATTTACTCTCGGAAAAGATTATTTGATGGTAATTTATAGGATAAAAATTGACAAACGTGATTATGATGTCTCTAAATCAAGCTTTTCAAATGAAACTTGTAACTATTTCAGTGTTAAGTCTAATGAAATACGAAAAGGATTAATTGGTGTGAAACTCAGGGAATCAAGACCTCTTATTTACCGATAGGCACTATTAAAGAGACATTACAATATGATTTTTACTCAGACACCTAGTCTTTAAGATACTTTCGAAATCCGAAAATACAACAATAACGCCATAATGAAAATTAGTTGATACAAAACAAGTACTTGGACATGAAAATGAAAGCAACAAAGTGGGTGATTGTTTGAATTTGACCATGTGTAAAGCAGTTTTGTTAATATCGGATCTATATTCATTCAACTACGACAACAAGAGCTGACATCTCATACAAAACTTTTAAGAGTTGATACCATCAATTATTTTCATAAAATGATATCACCTATATTGTTTTGCCGTTTTACTTTGTTTGTCGTGATACTTGAAACCTAAAGGAGCGATGTTTGGAATAGTGTTTTCTTTAAGATAGCATGAACGGAAACATTCCATCGCACACGCGGCGAGAGTGCTTGTTTGCATGAAACATTGTATCACTTAATTGAATAACCTTTTGTCCTTGAGCTATAATGCGTGGTGTCAAATTTTGTTTTTCCATAAGAAATCGCACTACTAGTATTGTATCGAAACGAGATCCGTTCTGTGAGTGTCCTACTACTTTTTGAAACTTAGGATCCTGTTCCAAGACGTGATTTACAATGTTTCCATATTATGAAATAAAAAATCTCTTTGACCATCGACAGTACCACAAACACTACAAGTATAATTTGGTATATATCATTACAACGATGACATCGATGAGATGGACAAATTAAGTTTGGCACATGTTCACGTTTAACGTTTTTATCTGCGTCTAATAACATTGTACGTCAAAGATAATGTACAAGAAATCCTCAACATGTTTCGGTTTGTTTGGTTTGACAAAACAAGAATTTGTTTCGTCAACGTGAATGTTTCACAGTTTTCAATAATGTTCTACACACACGTGTTTTGTTTTCCTGCTACGTCTATCTATTTTTACCCCACACTATGAACACAGTTACACACAATAACATACAGGTTTGCCGTTGACTTTAGATTTGCGTTGATTAAAGCAGGTTTGATTTGGAAACGTACGAGGACAATACCAACTTTTCAAACCCTTATCGTTACTACAATCATTATCATCATGGTACTGTTCACAATGAGTACATGAATGTTTGCATTTATGGAACCGACGTTCCATATAAGGAGTAAGACAATGATAACAATTCTCATCACTCCCTAAAAATGCCGTAATAGTTTCAATGATATTATAATGATTGTCTTCGTGTTTTAGAAACAATTTCTTATCCGCTGGTGGTCCCGAATACATTATCGTATACTTACGACTTTCCGGATCACGTACATACACAATAATTTGATATTCGTCGCTTTAATGTTTCTTAAATTGGTCTACATCTTCGGTGCTTCCACCATTTTTACTTAATAATTCTACTTTCGCAAAATAACACAATTCTGTTGCTGCACAAGCCCACTTGTTAGGATGTGTTTTCATATAGTTAGCATTATCAAATTCTTTATCGCCTCGTAGTTTCACTAATACCAAAGCTCTAGCGAGACAATCAGGAACATATTCAACTGGAATGATGTGTTTTTGAAGATATTTTTCTAAAGGCAAATATTTGTCACTTCATCTTTAACAGTTACTTTATCCCTTAAGAATAATCCCTCGTTAGATTTAAGAACATTTTCAATACTATGCAAAATATGTTCTACATTACGATGTGCACGGAATCGCCATGGTATGTAAATTTGCTTATTTTTCTTGCAATTACCACTATAATGTGTAAAATCTACTTTAGAATCGGGATCGATATCTTTAAGTAAATGTTCCATAGCAAAATTAAATATAATGTTTACATACTCCTCAGTGTTAGGAATTGGCTTCACGGGAGCATGGACATGCAAGCTTGACACGGAGAAAAGCAAGAACTTGCCGAGAAGCGATACTTAGTTATTTCCCGTGTACCTTTTTGAGGATGTATGAAAGACTGTCTTTGTAATGCTAAAGTTTGAGTAACGGTAGCGTTATTAATTAAAGATGTAGTTACTGCGCGTCTGTTTAGCGCATGTTTCATGTCCTCCTCTTGCTTTACACCTCCATCTGGTACCCTTGTATGATAGTTTTCGTTCGCGTCCGCGCTCAAATAATATATCTAGTACTCGATGCTTTCATTCGTCTGTTTGCAGCTGAGTCTCGAGGTGTAAAGATCTGTTTTCACGTCTGTGAGAATCTTCAGTGTAGCTTCGAATTCAAAGCTGGTAGTGTTCTTTCAACTTCGTTTGTGTCTGGTGTTCTTGTTGGCGGACAGTCAATTTCAAACCATGGAAAATCATATTGATGCTTTGCTTGCTGCCCAAGAGATTCAAGGCTATGACGAACCCGATCGTGTGCTTGAATGTTGGAATCTTTTCGTCGGTCAAAAGACGAAAGGTCGTATCTCAAAATTTGTATTTTTTCAGGAGAAGCATTTTAATGTTTGCGTAAGTATAGTACGTACTGTATGAAAGAAAGTATTAACACCACCGATTTTATTTTTTGAGGTAAGTTAGATACATTGCTGTACTGTTGAAAAGTGTTGAAATAGAATTTGTGGTTCTATTAACAATGTCGATGTCCACAATGATTTGAGATACTTCTTTTCGTCCTTTGAAGCTCTCTGTTAATGTTTGAGTTACGCCATGACAATAGGCATTTTGCTAATCGAAAGGAAAACTATATTCATACACTTGTGACAATTTTATAAGCAAACACATAGTTGTTAGAAGCAAACACATAGTTGTTAGAAGCAAACACATAGTTTTTAGAAGCAAACACATAGTATTAAACTCGTTGAGTCATTACCTTAATTAATACAACATAGTGCCACACAAAAGTGAAACAAAAATGAATCGTTGGTCTTCGGTTACAGTTACAGTGAAATGCACTACAATGCAAATAGTGTGAACATCAATAAGACAAAAATAAAATGATACATTAAATATTGAAATATTGATTGAGCTACATACAATTTGAACCTTAAATCATTTTTGAAATACAAAGGTTCTGAATACATGACATTCTATGTAATGACTGATGTAAAAATTACACATAAAGTTGGTTTCTTGGCGCTTCCCTAAACTCAATGAGGCAAGTTCTTGTAATAGTTAACAAATTCCATGTTTTTAATAAGCGGTACATTCCCCTCACAAAGAGACACCAAATCCAAATACTTCTCATTGCTGATTTTCAGTTGTTTTGTGTGAAGTTTTGCAGGTGTCTTTGCAACTGTAGTACGCAGTCGTTTGAGAGCAATTGCTGAGTACTCAACGTCCAAATGGCTGTTTTTAAAGTACACTGTTTCACTGCAGTTCTTTTTTACCATCACTCCCTCATTGCAGTCCAGTCAACATTTACTTCATTGGTAGCCGTACGCACAGAGAGAATTCGTATTTCATTTGCCAAACCTTTGCAATCGAGAAATGAACATGTATCCATCGAATGAACGCTGTATGGATTTTGTCGACGAGCAAGTTTAATGATAGGAATAAGCTGAGATAGTAAAAAAATCTCAAGCTGTTGCAATAGCTCTACAATTGTGCTATGGACTGAATCGCCTTCACTTTGACCATGATGACGTTCAAAGAAACGGAGAGAAATTGTTTGAATGTTGTTGGCAACGGTGATGCAGTGTAACAACATTGTGGCAACAATAGAGTTCTTGTTTTGCCCGCTGCATCCGTCGGCTAACAATTCCACAGACGTGACACCATCATCGTCGAGTTTCATGAGATATGTGTACAGACTTGTTGCAATCTCGTTAGAGCCTCGTTTGCTGTCACATTTAGTCCAGAGTTAGCAGCCACATTGTTTCGATTATAAATCATAAATAGTGAAATTATATTTGGTTAATCGACGTTTATAAAACAATTTATTTTCGTTGGGAATAGGTAAATGAATAACATGTTGCAAATCGAAAACAACTGCGATTGATTTTTTACCTTCTCCATCTACACGGGTCTTTGCCATATCTTTTTTTCACGTACAGCTTGTTTTTCCCTGATGTGTTTGTGGTACTGTTCTTCTAATCGCTCTTTGGCAGTTGTATCACCTTGGCGGTATGCAGAACACAACGAAAATTGGCCTTTTTTTTGGATGCTGGAAGGATAAGTTCATTGTGTTAAAAATGTTAAGGTACAGCTGGTACGATGGTTTGTTGGCAGTACCTTCGTATTCTGAAATGTATAAATCATACATCTTTGAAACAGTAAGGTCACTTCGAAGATATGTTCACGTGTGCTGGAGCTTCTGGAATAGTTGGATTCCATGCGTGGAAATTTGTTTATGTGTTGTATAATTGTTTTTCGCACATGCAGATCCTTAGCTTTGAGATGAGGTAGACGACCCACCTCTACCATCACGAGCAATAATATCGGATGACTTTCTTTTCCATTGCTGTGCGTACTTTTTTGTCGGAGATGCACAAAGTGTTCAAAAATATTTTCTTAGCCTAAAAATGTACTGTTAGCGTAGGCTTAGAACACAAAACAATTCCTTTCACATCAAAATCAAAATACTAGACGATAATCATTTTTCAGCAGCCCTGAAAGAGAAATGTATTGCTAGCGTAGGCGTACAAAACAAAACAATAACTTTCACATCAAAATGAAAATACGGGCATTATAAATTAGGACACTTGTTATTGAGATACGCTCATTCTTCTTATTGAAAATGTACGGATGACGAACAAAACAAAACGACGAACAGACGTATATCAATATACGTCTTTCCGTCTTTTTCCCACTATATCAACATGCTGAGTTACGTCCACCATATAGCACCAGTATCTTCAAATGTATTAGGAGTTGAGTTACGCCTCTCCGTCCTATTGCGGAGCATCATAAGCGAAGTATGCTGGAGGTTGTAACTCAATTCTGTATTTTTTTAGATACGACCTCTCGTCTTTTGACCGACGATTTGTGCTACTATAAACTATTAGGGTTTCGAACAACAACACATAATTATGACATGTTGCTTCACTACTTGCTTTACCATTATTGGAATGATGAAGAAGTTGTCTTACAAAACTGTGTGTGTGGCCAAGACATTATCGACTTTGGACATTAGGGATTTTTCGGAAGTTTGGAAAGTAAATACTTGGCGTGGAATTATTATTGCGAGCTATTCACCGAGCCTGACGGAGTGGTTCCAGAAGATGCAGTTGATTTTTTCGGCTTGGATACGTGGTCTAGTGGCAACGATGTTATGGAAATTGATAGTGATGACT
Source organism: Lepisma saccharinum (assembly GCA_022664845.1). Taxonomy (NCBI): domain Eukaryota; kingdom Metazoa; phylum Arthropoda; class Insecta; order Zygentoma; family Lepismatidae; genus Lepisma; species Lepisma saccharinum. The sequence goes on along the minus strand of JAGDQP010001348.1, from coordinate 77,367 downwards.
CTAGTATGGTTAGGAGCTGTGATATGAGCGTAGTGGGTAGTGATGTAAGTAATATGGATGTAGACATTGAAGTTAACATCGAAGAGGATTCTAATGAGGTGAGATGCTTAAAATTAATGTTCAACAGTGGATGGATGACAATAACATGCCTATGATGTATGATGGTGGAAAAATTGTGGTTTTGAAATTGTCAGTGAATGTGAAAAAACTGTCCTAACTTTGGTTTACAAGGGCGTCAAATTACCATTAATTCGATAGTAAAGACAATTCCTAACCCTGAGGAGTTTGTAAACAGTTCATTTAATTTTGCTATGGAACATTTACTTAAAGATATCGATCCCGATTCTAAAGCAAATCTTACATTTGAAAGTGGTAATTACAAGAAAAAAAAGCAAGTTTACATACCATGGCGATTCCGTGCACATCGTAATGTAGAACATATTTTGCATAGTATTGAAAATGTTCTTAAATCTAACGAGGGATTATTCTTAAGGGATAAAGTAACTGTTAAAGATGAAGTGACAAATATTTGCCTTTAGAAAAATATCTTCAAAAACACATCATTCCAGTTGAATATGTTCCTGATTGTCTCGCTAGAGCTTTGGTATTAGCGAAACTACGAGGCGATAAAGAATTTGATAATGCTAACTATATGAAAACACATCCTAACAAGTGGGCTTGTGCAGCAACAGAATTGTGTTATTTTGCGAAAGTAGAATTATTAAGTAAAAATGGTGGAAGCACCGAAGATGTAGACCAATTTAAGAAACATTAAAGCGACGAATATCAAATTATTGTGTATGTACGTGATCCGGAAAGTCGTAAGTATACGATAATGTATTCGGGACCACCAGCGGATAAGAAATTGTTTCTAAAACACGAAGACAATCATTATAATATCATTAAAACTATTACGGCATTTTTAGGGAGTGATGAGAATTGTTATCATTGTCTTACTCCTTATATGGAACGTCGGTTCCATAAATGCAAATATTTATGTACTCATTGTGAACAGTACCATGATGATAATGATAGTAGTAACGATAAGGGTTTGAAAAGTTGGTATTGTCCTCGTACGTTTCCAAATCAAACCTGCTTTAATCAACGCAAATCTAAAGTCAACGGCAAACCTGTATGTTATTGTGTGTAACTGTGTTCATAGTGTGGGGTAAAAATAGATAGACGTAGCTGGAAAACAAAACACGTGTGTGTAGAACATTATTGAAAACTAAAACATTCACGTTGACGAAACAAATTCTTGTTTTGTCAAACCAAACAAACCGAAACATGTTGAGGATTTCTTGTACATTATCTTTGACGTACAATGTTATTAGACGCAGATAAAAACGTTAAACGTGAACATGTGCCAAACTTAATTTGTGCATCTCATCGATGTCATCGTTAGTGTTTGTGGTAATGTCGATGGTCAAAGAGATTTTGTATTTCATAATATGGAAGCATTGTAAATCACGCCTTGGAACAGGATCCTAAGTTTCAAAAAGTAGTAGGACACTCACACAATGGATCTCGTTTCGATACAATATTAGTAGTGCGATTTTTTATGGAAAAACAAAATTTGACACCACGCATTATAGCTCAAGGACAAAAGATTATTCAATTAAGTGATACAATGTTTCATGCAAACAAGCACTCTCTCCGCGTGTGCGATGGAATGTTTCCGTTCATGCTATCTTCAAGAAAACACTATTCCAATCATCCCTCCTTTAGGTTTCCAGTATCACGACAAACAAAGAAAAAAGGCAAAACAATATATAGAGTATAAAAATAATGTTACATTGCAAACAGCAGAAAATGGAGATGAAGTTAAATTTAAGAGGTTTAAACTGGATTGATATGTCAAGAAAACTCGTACTGGTTAAGAATTCTGTGGCTGCTATTGCCACGAACATACATGCATCAACCAACTTCGACGTCTTCCCGTTGATGACGAGGAACATGCTTTGGAAGACCGATATAAGGCACACTAGCGAGAGAAGAACTTTTAAAAAACCATTAAAGTTGTAAAATTAAAGTTGGATCCATCTTGGAATGTGAATGCTACAAGATCGTTCAAACATCTCCTGAAATTCAAAGTTTCTTAAGAAATGAGTGTTGTGGAAGGCAAGATCCTTTACGTCCTAGGGATGCCATCAGAGTACGACGCACCGAATGCTTTTACGCCTTATTTGAATGTGGTGAAAATGAATATTTAGTATAGCTGGATGTAACTTCCCTTTATTCGTTTGTGATGTCTAAGAAACCTATGACAACGGGAAAATTAAATTTCATAAAGGCAAAAACATGCCTCATCCAGCTACTGTTCATGGTCTGGTTCACTGCAAGGTACTTCTTCCTAAGATAATACTATACCCATTTTGCCATATAATGCACATAAACGTCTCATCTTTGGTTTGTGTAGGTCTTGTATGGATTGCTTGAATAATGGAGAATGAAGAAGAACGTGCAATCATGGGAGTATTTTGTACACCTGAACTACATTTGGCGTTGGAAAAAGAACATGTTATTCTTAAAATATCTGAAATCTGGGAAATGGAGATAACTGAGGGACTGTTCAAACCTTACGACAATAGTTTTATAAAATGAAACAAGAAGCTAGTGGATTTCTTGATAATTGTACTAGAAACGAGAAAAATCAACAATATATTTATGATTACGAGCGGCGTGAAAGTATTTCACTTCAATATGATAAGATCCAATATAACGCCGGGTTGAGACATATTTCTAAATTATTTTTAAATGTCTTATTCGGAAACTGGGGACAAAAATTAGACCTTCCAAAAAGTCGCATTGTTAGTGACCGAAAACGTTTCTTGGAAATCTTACGTTCAAATCGTTTGGAGTTTCAACATGTAATTTCTATAGAGCGAAACAAATTACAAGTAAAGTACAAATACTTTGAAAATCAAAGTTCGCCTCCTGCTTTTACCAATGTAGGAGTAACAGCCTTCATATCCTCGTGGGCTATGGTTCGTTTATATGAATTACTGGACACTGTAGGTTGAAAACGTCTCATACATTGTGACACGGACTCGGTTATATACGCGCAGAAAAAAGATGAGCCATTATTACTACGTACTGGGAATTACCTCGGAGAATTAACTAATGAAATAGAAGATGGGTGGGAGATGCAAAGTTTCAATGGATTGGGTGCAAACAATTATTGTTATGCTATGAAGAATCTTCTTACTGGTGAAGTGAGATATATTTACAAAGTTCATGGTATAACGTTGAATTATCGAGCGAAAAAGCAAATAAATTAGGAGCACTATTACTATTTGATCACTGAGAAGTATGATAGTTGTCAAATCTTAAGTCCTAACAATATCTTACGCAAAGTAGGATACAAAATCGTTTCCAGAGGACAATACAAAACACACCAAATGGTCAATAATAAGCAAATGAAGCTTAATGCCTCAAACAAGGAGGATTATTCTACTCTTCCCTAAAGATATTGCAATGAATAATTTTGTACAAGTTAAGAAATGTATAACTGACAACCAAACTTTTGCAAAGGAAAATCTGAAAACACTTTTTGTTGTAAAGGTGAAAACTATTTTTTTTCCTTAAGATTTTTTTGGGAATCAAAAATTAAAAACTTTTTTTGCAGACTTGTTTTCTTACAATTTTTTTATTCCAAGCGTTTTTGCATAAAAAACTAAAAAAATTGTTGCAAACTTTTTTCTTACAAATTTTGTGTTACATACTTTATCAAAAAAATTTTCACATGTAAATTTTTTGTTACATTTTTTCTGATGAAAATTGTTACAAAAAAAATTTCTTCTGAAAATTTTTTGTTACAATTTTTTTCTTACCAAAACATATTGTGAAATTTTTTTCATATGATTTTTTTATTTCTTAGTAAAAGATTTGGGATGGCAAATACTTTTGTAATTTTATAATACTTATGTAAAATATTTTCTTGTAAGGTAGTTTTGTTAAAGCGGTTTGAAATTAACCACAAATCAAATTTTTGTTAACTTTTATAACATCCTTTTCATTGCGCAGGAAAATATTTAGTATGATTTGATTTGATGTATCAGTATTTTCTATTAGTTGTCTTAAAGCACAATAATTTATACCCGTTGACTGTTTTTCAGCGTTTCTTATATCACTTGTCTGGAAAAGCATCACTGTTCATTGGTTTGTATCAAGTCTGTAAGCACAATATTTTTGTATCACTTGGAAAATGTTTGAGTCTGAATATATCTTACTTAAGCATAAAGAAAAATTTTCTTCTATTATTCTTGTATTATTTCCTATACAAACAGTCCTTGTGTATATTCAGAGTTAGAAGGAAGGAAGCTCTTTGTTAGTACAAGGCCATGGATGCAGTGTATCTTTCACCCATATGATTAAATAGATTTTGTCCTTAAACTCACCCTCTGTCACAATCTTCTTATAAGTCGTAAGAAATTTATGCATTACATCAATAGATTCAGTGTAGGATTCAGAAAATTTCTTTTATACTTCTTCACAAATCAAGGGAGTAGTTAATACGCCAACTATACGAAGTAAAGTAATTTCCTTGCTTAAGTCTACACAGTCATGGTCAAAGTCAAGGGAAATATCGTGAAAGCACTCATCATAAATTATACTAAAGCAAGGTGTCCATTCTTCAAGACTTGACAACACACACTCAACGGCCACCTCGGCAAAAGTACACTCACAGCTAGCCATTGTTTCCTGATTCAGTTGCAGCAGACTAAGTCACAATCGAATCATCACGGCAATTTATTGACCTCATCAACCAATCACATTATTTTTAATTAAAATTACGTCATTACCTAGTATGGCAGTGTTTGTTTGCTCAGTTCTTGTTACAACTCTCCAAAATGCTATTTTATTCATATAGCCTACTGGTTATGCATGCCAGCACGAGACGAGTGTATTGTAAGTGGTGGTCAAGACTTTTAAAAGTTTTGTAATCACTAAGTTCAGCTTTGGATACTGCTTTTTCAGTTCGTATTATGTAAGGTATGCTACCTAGCATTACTAGTAAGAGACTTTGGCTCTGGAAATGTAGTGTAAAAGTTGTGACTATCACAGACAATAAGATAACTAGGCGATATCATTTTATTAAAATAGTTGAAGATAGGCAAAATTTAAGTCTTGTAGAAGATGTCAACACTTGTTCTCGTTGTTGAATTACTATACCTATGGTAAAGAATAACTTATTAAATTATTTAGAAATGGAAACACTGTTAAGTGTATCATAGTAACACTGCTTGTTCAGCAATATCAGCTGGCCCAGGATGTGTGATATTTTTCACATACTCTTTTCCGTCCCACCTGTCTCCTACTCTTCCTGTTTCAAGTAAGCATATGGTCACAAGCTGTGGGAGCAAAGCATGCACTTCCGATGTGTAGTGCTAGTCAATGTGTGTGTGTGTTTCTGAAGGGTTCTACAACAGTTGGTATATGCAGAAGAGGTTCTTGCATCAAGCGACATGATCCACCAGTCAAGTTCCCGTAAAGATAAGAATTATTATTTAGTTATACTGCCAAACATTCTACCAGTGAAGATATAAAAGTAAGTATAATTTCTCATTACCAAGTCTATTTGTCTTTATCTGTGTTAATATACTACACAAAACACCATACATAGAGACTATATCTAGTTTAATTCATTCATATGACAAAATAAAAGTCTGTTCATCGTAAATATTTCATTTAGATGGTCTCAGCAAAGATATATGTATCAATCCGTGTCGTATAATCGAAATCTACATTGTAATATTAGAGAATACAAACACTTAAATTGACACAACAAGCACTCCTATAGACCTCATTTTCTCCTTATATTACGAGTAAATGCGGTTTCAAGCAGTCTTTTTTGGCTATAATCAGTTCTTACTAGCTTTCGTTACATTCAAACTACTTCAAATGCTGCGTTTCTCCTTAACCAAGCATTGTTTTCTGCCGAAGCGTACATGCAAAATCTTTATATACATATAAAATACAATTCAAAGAGTAGATTCTACCTAAAATCATGTTCAAGCTACTTCAAATGTATCTTTTCTCGCTATATATTGTTCTCCATGTTTTCAAAGTAGTCGGAATTATGTAAATCCGTGCTTTTCACCTTCAAATACGCGTTCAACATAGTTTAGATGACAATTGTTTTCTCGTTACATATTGACTAAATGTTGTTGTTGTTAGGAGTTCTTATTGTATCAATAAAGTGCAAAATATAGACAATTTTGATTTACTAGACTTGATTTTCCAATTAATATGTAATTGTTCAAGTAAAATAATGTCTACATTTCATTCTGAACAGTTACTCGCGCTATGAAATCTAAATAATGAGTCCTTAGTACCATAATTTTCGTGAAAATATAGTTTTTTCCCTAATATTTGTGTTGAAATACCTATTTCAATGTCCGATATTAACAAAACTGCATTGCACATGGTCAAATTCAAACAATCACCCACCTTGGTGCTTTCATTTTTATGTCCAAGTACTTGTTTTGTATCAACTAATTTCCAATATGGCGTTATTCTTGTATTTTCAAGTTTCGAAAGTATCTTAAAGATTAGGTTTCTGAGTAAAAATCATATTGTAATGTCTCTTTAATAGTGCCTATCGGTAAATAAGAGGTCTTGATTCCCTGAGTTTCACACCAATTAGGCCTTTTCGTATTTCATTAGACTTCATTCTACTTCAAATGTCACTTTTCTCGCTATATAATGACTCTATCTGGTTGCGAGGACTCCCTACGTGATAACAAACACTGAAATAGTTACAAGTTTCATTTAAAAAGCTTGATTTAGAGACATCATAATCACGTTTGTCAATTTTTATCCTATGAATTACCATCAAATAATCTTTTCCGAGAGTAAATCGATATAAAATAAAATGCAATGACTCATTTCTACTTTAATTACCTGCTCGAATGTCTCTTTTATGGTAAATACAGTCTCCAAAGTGATAGTTTGATGTTTAATTCCTTCTTTTCCTATTTCAAAAGATTTCCTTTCTGGAAAAAACGCCAATGAATACTTCAAAATACTTGGTAATATGGTAATTCTACTTAAAAATCCAGGTCAGAAGGCGTCTTATACATGTTTTCCGTTGCTTAAAACACAAAACACCAATATTAAGTTAAATTCACTTTCAAATGTGGCTCAAATGTGTCTTATACACCTATCATATCACGCCCGAAGCACCAAGCAGCCGATATTAAGGTTAATTAACTTAAAACAGCATCGGAAATTCCTTTACATAATTTTTTACATGCCCTCGGAGGTAATATATCCAATATTTCAAGTTAAAAATAGCTTTGTGCACATATAATGCACTTTGAAAACAGTACTTAACCTACATTTTTTGGTCACTTATGAGATATTCATCTCTATCGTTTACTTTGATATAGCAAGCCATAGCTATGCTTAGCTTGGCTTAGCTCTGTTGATGTTAGGTTAGCCTCCGTTAAGTTTGTTACGCGTAGTTAGCTTAGATTGAAGTTTAGGATAAGTTAGGTTTCGTTTTATTAGATTAAAGTATATAAGCCGTGTCTATCGAACATAAATTGATACGAAACTATGTTATAAAACATTTGCTAGTAGGTAAAGTTACTAACGTGAACATATGCTATATGTACGAGATAATCACCCTGTGCACTAAAACCAGACAATGCACATATGTTACATAATGTTGTATAAATTATTATATTACTTATTTCGGATATTACCTGTCATTATGATAGCAATTATACTGTTAACCAATGCGTATTAGGAATGAAGGAAGGCTTGAATGCACTTTTATACGCTTTCACATTGCATGTGGAAATTGCACAACAAGGCGAAGTAGTCTATTATTTGCGAGAGCAGCTATGATTAAATGCAAACTTTGATGAACAGATGGCAGACAAAAATGCACTATAAAATTATGAACAACTTTGAATTACGAAACATGATTTAATGAATGGAAAATGTTAATAGAAACAAACCTGTTAAATCATTTGTTTACCCAACTTATTACTTAAAGTATGTTGTCACTCTTTTCATTGATGAATTATATGGTAAATATTGTACGATCAAGTTGTATGTCGGATAAAGGCTCGTAAAAAACTCACACAGTGCTTACTTCTGGAACCGTTTTTGTATTCTACTAAAATGAATTAAATACGTTTTCCGTTTATCCATATTTTATTTCTGCGTTAGAACGATTACTGGTTTTGCTAGTGTAGCATTTCTACACTAGGCCAAGACCTATATCGTAACATTAAGTTTCGCCTCACCCATGTGCGAAAGCCTGGGTTCCCTACAAGTATGCATTTTAATAAAATATATGACGTCATCTGGAAGAACTAAAAAGTAATACCCTGAGATCATTAGAGTAAAGATCCATGTTCGAAATCAGAGTTAGCTGGTATATTTCATTATGGGACCACAACGCGGGGCGTCCGATGATGATAATAGTGATAGCGATCAAGAGAGTAATACAGCAAGATTTAGACAGGAAAGATCAGAACTAAATGAAGTTGGAAATATGTCTGGGACCATAAGTAGACACGATATTCAAGGTATGGAAACGAGGTTAATGAAGATGATGGAACAGATGTTTCAACGTTATAAACAGGAAGGAGAGGAGCAAAACTAACAAAGAGAGCGTCAGTGTGAAGAGGACTGAGAGCAGAGGAAAAAGGAAAGTAGTGATAAGAATGAGGAATTTACGGTTGGAATTTATAAGAATGAGGAGCGATGTTAACGAGAGACTGGACAAATGGGAGGACAAACTGAAAACATATAGGAATGAATGTAAGAGAGGCAATGAGAACAGTGAAATGAGTATCCAAAATCAACGAACAGAAATTCAGGAATTAAATGAACAAGTTATAGAAAGATATTCTGAAAGTAATAGTGTTCATTATTTGGTGAATGAGGATTGCTGTGTGCTGACACAAAACATGGTACCGTTAGGGACAATGGAGAGTGTAGATGAATGTCAAATACCAGTCGCAGAATTAAAGAATGTAACGATGACAGGTGTTGATACTCAAAGTCAGAATAGTATGAAGGGTGATACTATGAAGAACAAATTGACTTTAAATGAGGAAAGAGAGAGAAAGAGAAAGGAAAGGAGTGAAGAGCAGATTGCTTTTGAAAAGAGACTGAAAATGGAGTTGCAAACGGTGATTTCTGTCAGAAAGAAAGATTATGATCAGGGTTCTGCAGAAAGATGGAATCAGAATCATTCAATGGTAGCAAATGAACACACTCCTATTTAAATAATACTGGGGCCGAGGTACAGTGTGATGATGAAGTAGCAGGTATAAAGGCAATAGACAGTAATCATGAGATGATTGATGATACTAGAGGAATTGAAATTAAAAGTAACCAAGTAATAGAAAGTAAAAATGATATAATAGTGAATGAAGGACGAAATGGATATCGAGATGGGAATTGTCAGACACAACAGAAGAAGAAAATAGTATAAGTGTATCTTTTTAAGAGGAATAAAGGTCGAAAAAATAAGAAAAAGTGGATTAGAAAAAATCAAAGAAGCTAGATCGATTAAGGAAACCCTCTACTATAGTGAGATCACAAAAAGATGTCCAGAGGATAAAAAGAAGATCTGGTAATCGAAGAAGTGGTCATGGAAATAAAAGAAAAATAAGAGTGTGTCCTAAAAGTAGAAAGTCGTAGAGAGATAGAGTACCGAGTATTAATACTACAAATCCCCTCCATTTGGCATTGGAACTTGGCGAGGTGTCTAGGTACGTTTCGAAATAAAACCGGCAAAACCAAGATTCAAGAGATTATATCTCCGTATCTAAATTTGCTGCCTGATTATTTGTGCAACCAATTTGCTATTCCGCTAAAGGATTTAGTATTGACAAAAATTATGAAACCAAAATGTGAATCTATTTTTTGGAAAGCCAATATCCATACTGGGAAGACAGGGGTAGATATTAAAAAGAGAAGAAGAAATATAAGAAATGGGCAAAAAGAAAAGAAGAAATTAGAGAAAAGCCATCTCAGTTATGGGAATTACGTATATTGGAGAAGACAGAGATAATAATGACCGAAAGAGAACAAGGATTCTGAGTGCTATTATGAGTAAATACAGGCTTCGTCGAAAAGGAAAGAAATATTTTAATATGTATGTGGCTTAATGTATGTTTTGATATTGCATTTCTTTTTATTAACGATTCACTTTTGTTTCAAATCTTATCCTAATATAAAGTAATAACCGGAATGCTTAAAATAAATTGTGATTTGTTGGTCGTATAAAGTTGAGAGCAAGGTGCATATAATATTTATATAATAATAATGATAAGACAAAGATCATTTAATCTCAGGAGGTAGAACTTATAAGAAAAATGTTAATTAAAAATATATTAATGGAACGATAATATGATAACACTTTACGACAAAATGATATTCTACGATGAAATGATAATTAAGGTTTTATGATGAAATGATATCCTACGATGAAATGATAATTAATGTCTTATAATGTTCTGGGAGAAAATGAAAATGTAACGATGAAAGAATATTAGTGCAATATAAAATAATGATAGTGATTGTCTATGTCGATACAATAATTAATATAAATATCATAATTGTAAGAAAGATCTACTTTTAAAAAAATGATGGATTAACAGCAATGGTAGTATAACAAATAATATAGATGTTATTTGAATTACTAATGGCAACAAATGATGTTATTGACTATTGAGCAAAAAGCACTTTGAAAACCATGATTTAAGTATTCTGGGATAACGAAGAGTGAAGAGTTAATAAGAAAGGAAACATATTAGAAAATACATGATGATTATCAAGAAGAAATTTTAAAAAATGAAAAAGGAAAAAGAATGTAAATAATAAGACAAAAAATCCAAAAAAAATGAAAACAAAAAAAAATTTAAAATAATTGCAAAAAAATTTTCTTCATTTTTTTTTGTTTAAATTGGTTAGGGGCATATGATATAGCAAGCCATAGCTATGCTTAGCTTGGCTTAGCTCTGTTGATGTTAGGTTAGCCTCCGTTAAGTTTGTTACGCGTAGTTAGCTTAGATTGAAGTTTAGGATAAGTTAGGTTTCGTTTTATTAGATTAAAGTATATAAGCCGCGACTACCGAACATAAATTGATACGAAACTATGTTATAAAACATTTGCTAGTAGGTAAAGTTACTAACGTGAACATATGCTATATGTACGAGATAATCACCCTGTACACTAAAACCAGACAATGCACATATGTTACATAATGTTGTATAAATTATTATATTACTTGTTTCGGATATTACCTGTCATTATGGGAGCAATTATACTGTTAATCAATGCGTATTAGGAATGAAGGAAGGCTTGAATGCACTTTTATACGCTTTCGCACTGCATGTGGAAATTGCACAACAAGGCGAAGTAGTCTATTATTTGCGAGAGCAGCTATGATTAAATGCAAACTTTGATGAACAGATGGCAGACAAAAATGCACTATAAAATTATGAACAACTTTGAATTACGAAACATGATTTAATGAATGGAAAATGTTAATAGAAACAAACCTGTTAAATCATTTGTTTACCCAACTTATTACTTAAAGTATGTTGTCACTCTTTTCATTGAAGAATTATGTGGTAAATATTGTACGATCAAGTTGTATGTCGGATAAAGGCACGTAAGAAACTCACACAGTGCTTACTTCTAGAACCGTTTTAGTATTCCACTAAAATGAAATAAATACGTTTTCCGTTTACCCATATTTTATTTCTGCGTTAGAACGATTACTGGTTTTGCTAGTGTAGCATTTCTACACTAGGCCAAGACCTATATCGTAACATTAAGTCTCGCCTCACCCATGTGCGAAAAGCCTGGGTTCCCTACAAGTATGCATTTTAATAAAATATATGACGTCATCTGGAAGAACTAAAAAGTAATACCCTGAGATCATTAGAGTTCCAGTAATACCCATCATTAAAGTAATACCCTGAGATCCATGTTCGACATCTGAGTTAGCTGGCAAACACGAAATATACAAGAGTAGGAATCGTCGTATATTTCAACTTAATCAGGTCTAATAACATGTCCCGTAGTTCCTCTACACAAAATTTACACATCACAAGTATTATATTAGGATAACCTTTGCTTACAAATGGTTTAATCACATATTATACATTTCTTTATGCACAATAAGTACACTTCTAGTGGTCAGATTAGTCAGAAAATTGCTACTATTGCAATAATTTCTGTTTGCAGCGGTTCGAATTGTATTGTTCTATATCTATTTGAACCTATCATTAGATATAATATTGTTTGAAATGTTGTTTGTTAGGTATAAATAAATACAGTTACATATATATTTAATCTAACTACGAAATATACTTCTAATATTTCGTATCAAACCTCACCGTCCTCCTGTTTTCGAGCTAATGTCGTCCGTGTATGATTATTCAAGAAAGAGTTAACATACAAATCAATAATTATTCTTACCTCGACTTCTAACATCAACTGAGAAGGTTTTTACTTCCCCAAATCTTCTCAAACACTGGAAGATTGAAGATGTTGTTGGCGTGTGCGTAAACACTAAGAAATACATCAGTCTTTTTCCTATTAGGTAAGAATTAACACGTGTGGCTGCAGACAGAATTTCCCCACATTCGTCGCGACTAAACTTAAGGCTTCTCACGGTCAAGATATTCCCACCCTTCTCTGTTAGGTCAACGGATTACTCTTTAATAACATAGCAGGGCAGAGGTAAGATTTTAATGTGGGAAACATGTCACTTTCATCAAATTAATGGTCTACATACTCCAATTTCGCGTTAATTGGAGCCAGATGACCCGGACCAAAGTAAAATACTCTACTTGCTTTCACTGTTAAATAGCAGCCAAGTAATTACAAGAAATGTCTACAAAACTATCTATATCTACCGTAGTAAAAGGGCTTTATGCCCGTTATATTTCTATCCTTCACATCATGATTACTTCTCAACTGTCTCAACTTAAATCTTCAATACAGTATACAATATCAGTATCTTCTTCAGACTTCTCCTCCCGTCACTTGGAAACTCTCTTCACCTTTAATTTCACCTTGTATTTCCTCTTAGCTCTATCTCTCGCTCCTGCTCTAATTTACCCATTGGTCATTCCACTATCCATTCATCGTTGAATCGGCCTCTATCCTGCCATCTATTCTTCTTCCTCCTATTTTCATTTTATGCTGTGTGTAGGATTCTTTCTCATTCCTTAGTTAAGCTGTCTTTTCTTCTGTCTATTCTCCATTTCCTGTCTTTTTCTTGTCATTTTTCATTTCCTTACGAAAAAAGGCGAAAACGTTGCAAGAAGTTGGCGTGAGTTGTTATGAGAACAAAATTATTTTGCATTGACTCAGTGGCTATAGAACAGGGACTCTGCTAGACTCCTAATTTGAGGGCTGTCACATTTCAAATGCTTGAAAACGTACATCCAACTTTCATCTCTAACGGTGCACAGCTAGAAACCCCACAAAATTCTACTACCCCTCTCGAATTTTAGCTTTTCACTCCCCCCTCAACGTGAAAATCCTGGCAGAATCCCTAACAAAGGGGCAAATTGTGATAGAATACTAGTTTTAACAAGAAACAAGTGTTTGCTTGAAATTGGTTTCAACTATTCTTACTGCGGAATAAGTAGGGAGAAAACCTCACAAAGAAAAACCTGTTGTATAAGCTCAATTTCAGTGGAAAAAAAAATATGCTACCATGTAGTGGACTAACGGAATATACCACACATTTTGGTCTAGGAGCCATTTTGTAGTAATTAAAAAGAAAGGAAACCAAAATTTTGCACATATGTACACGTATATATAACGTTCATGCTCATACTGACGGAGTACACCCAGTTAATGTATACACAACAGATATATGGGAGTTAAACTGCCATATCAAAATAGGCATCTTACCCAACACGTCAGTGTAAGATGAACATTCAACTGGATGAAGATGCCTAATAAATTATAATTATAATTAAAACTATCCGGACACCAACAAGAAAATGAAGTACAAGTTTGGGCCGCCCTCCATCGGGAACACTGGCAGTCAATACGGTGTTAGCCCATCCTTAGCCTTGATGATAGCCTGCACTCTCGCAGACATACTTTCAGTCAGGTGGCGCAAGGTTTTCAGGTGAATGGCAGCCAATTTGGAGAGCTGAAATGAGGAGAGGTATCTACGTGGGTCGGTGTGGTCTATCACGTAGTCGGCGCTCCAAAACATCCCAGATATGTTCTGTCTTATTCAAATCAGGACTCTACGCAAGCCTATCCATTAATGGGATGTTGTTGTAGTCAAACCACGCCCCCACAATCAGTGGTGGCCGGTGGTTGTCTCCACTGGGTGTTGCACTCAGGCCCGCCGTCAGCCACAAAGAATAACTCAAGAAAAATTAGGGAAGGGCTTGGGCTAACAAAACATACATAAAATTAAATATATGTATTGGAGCAAGGAAAATTATAGGGGCTCAGCCCACTCCCTAGCTGCGGGCCTGGACTTTCACTATGAGAGAGAGAGGATTGGGTAGCTAATCAGTTGCAATCAATCAACGTAGATTAAAATTATGTAACATAGACACAAAAGAAGAAGTGAACAGAATTTCATATAAAGAGACATTAAATCAATTAGTTACGATTTTGGGAAAACTTAGAAAAATATAGTAGCTATAATATTGAGAACAGAATTTGATAGTTTCTCACAATTTTTCGTGACTAGAAATTTGTGTCACTGTTATTGGTATTGTTAATATCAGTTTCAGAAAACTTGAAGATTCACTAAACGTTTTCTCCAAGTTATTTTAAACGATAAAGTCGAACAAGCCCATAGCTTCTGACATTGATCGAAATTCTTCTGCCGAGTGGATTGAAGACAGTTTGTGAAGACATAGATTTTCTTTGTTAAGAAATGTGTAAATTGAACATAGTTTACCCACAGCTTGTTTTGGAAAATTGCAAAAGTAATTCGGAAATTTCTCTGGAGTAAGCAGCGTGGCTGCCATAACGTGCCATGTAAATGTAAGGATTTTGCTTCGCAAGTAATCACATCGCATACTTCCTTTGCTTCCCTTACCCATTCCATTCTTTCACTCTTTCTCTTTTTTGATACCGTGTTTGTATTTTCTGTTGTTTCACTCGAATCATCAAGCTGGTCTTTAATATGGCTAATATTTGTTTCAAATCAAAGTGCAAAATAGCCTTTTGTGCCAAGGAAGAGTCAATTTCTTTATTTTGAAGTTGATTAAACAAAATTTCCACAAGAAGCATTGTTTTACTAAAAAAAATAAACATTAAAATGGCTGCTATTAAGTGTTTTTTTTTTTTAGTATTTCATGGCGATGGATTGTATTTGTATTTTTCTCTTCCTCCATCTTCACTATCTTATTAATGCATTGAATAATATCCTCGGTATGTTCAAAGACAGCATTTACGGCTCTGGACAGGAAGTTCCAATAATTGAGCTCCTCGCTCCATACCCACTTTTAACATTGTTCAAAATATTTCTAAAAGTAAGAGAACTTTGAAAAAAGACGTTCATAGCGCACTAGAGCTTACAGATTACCATGAAATACAACGGACAACGATCTTGAAATCTTGTCGATTAATGAGTGCTGAGACTTCCATTAAATAATGACATCATAATCTTTGAAAACGTATTACTCATCAATGGGATTAGATCTCGAGATCGCAGTCCATTGTATTTCATGTTAATTTGTAAGATCTAGTGGTTATGAACTTTCTTTTTTGATAGTACTATTAGTTTTTGAAATATTTTGAAAAATATTTAAAATGGGGGAGGGGGAGGGGGAGTTGGGAACTACGAGAAATAAAAGTACACACCCCTTGCAAATTTGAGAAAAAAATGTTATATTTCTATTTATAAAAGCAGCTTTCCTCATAAAATATTCATTTGATGAGCGTAACAATGTATATACACAGCATTTGAAATAGGACGATACAATGCCATAGCTTTAAACTTATGATTTTGCGATTAAAGTGGCATGAGTCGCCCGCAGTGACCTATGTCTAAAATCGATACTGGACTGACAGCTGCTGCTGCCAAAAATTTCATAAATATATGAAGACAGGAAGAGGAGAGGACAATTAAACGTGTTTGTCCACTTCCAGCCTAAACAAATATGGATCAAAATTTTCAGTTCTAACTCAGCTTTTTACGCTTGATATCGCTGTGTGGCCCGTTTTTTATTCATGTCTTAATTCTTGCAAAGAAAGTAAATATTATTTCCAGCATTTTCTATTACATACTGAGTACGGTATACTAGTATAGGAATAACTCAGGATTTAAAACTTAAATAAAAAACGGGTCGCACAGCGATAAGAAGCGTTTAAACTTGAGTTAGAACTGAAAGTTTGGTCCACATTGGATTAGACTGCTCTGGTGTTTATCTTCCGATACTAAGGAGTCACTCCAACATCCAGAAAGTCGCGCGCGAGATTCAGAATTCTGTGGTAATTTTGCTGTTGAAAGCATGAAGGTACATATACACGCTTTCTACCTCTCTCGCTCTTTCTTTCTTTCGCTTTCTCTCTCTCTCACTCTCTCTCTTTCTCACACACACAGACTGAGAAAGAGAGAAAGAGAGAGCGAGAGAAAGAAACTGCAAGTAAATGAAGGGAACTGGCAGACGACCTTTCTGCAGCGTGGGAGAAAGTCTTGTCGCTTGCTCGCCACAAATGCCACCTTGTGGAAGCAATGCAAAGCTAGGAGGGGAGAAATGAGCAGAAACGTTCTGCTTGCATTTGCCGTGCAACGTCTCAAGTGCTGTACTAATTGTATTAGAAATGCTAGTCCAGCATCTAGTAGAGGGGAAGGCTATATAGCGAGATAAGCGTTAAAGCGTATGCGCGTGAATTACAACACCAAGATTAAACTCTGAACTTGTGAAGTATTTTTTTTCTTCCTAAAGGAAACTATGCCTTTCTTTGAACCCCGAGGGGTAGAATATTATTACATATTCTATATTTTAGAGTTATTGAATTAAAAATTAAATAACTTTAAGAAAGGGGGTGTTGCGCAATGGGCAAACGATAGCACCCACCGCCACTGCCCACAATCCCTGCAGTATTGACGGTTGCTCAGTCGTGTTAAAACACACAATGGTCACTCCCGAACTGTTCTTCGATCGTAGGTAGCAAGAAAGTACTTAAAATGTTAATGTAACCTTGTTCCGTGATATTATCACGTAAAACAACAAGGGGGCAAAACCTCGTCCAGAAGAAACACGATCACACGATCATGAGAAGAGGTATCTATATGGGTCGGTGTGGTCTATCACGAAGTCGGCGTTCCAAAACATCCCAGATATGTTCTACCCTATTGAAATCAGGACTCTACGGAGGCCTATCCATTAATGGGATGTTGTTGTCGTCAATTCAGACTGTAACACTACCAACATCGAATTTCACAGTCGTCACTATACATTATGATATATGTTGTTCACCAGTCATTCGGCACACCCACACCCTACCATCCCATCGCCACATTGTATACCGTGATTCATCACTACACTCAACGCTTTTCCATTGATCTACGTATGATCCAGTTTTGATGCCCCTTACACCACTCGAGGCGTAGTTTGGTATTTTTCGGTGTGATGTGTGGCTTATGTGCAGCTGCTCAGCCATGCCGCGGTGGATCATTGGAAGATCGCTCACCTCTGACGCTTGGGGTTGTCACTTCGATCCCTGCTCCTCACCATGTGGGCTTTGTGGTGGAGAAAACGCCGTGTGCGTGGGTTCCCGTTTCTTACAACTTTGATCAATCATCTCAGTGTCATCCAACTTACCTGAGCTAAAGTTGCCTAAAAGCCTTAAAGTTAGATTGAAATTCAAACTGTGTGATGGTGGCTATGGATGCTTGACAATTTCGCTGTACCTCTTTAACACTCGACCGTCTCCGAAGGTCAATATGGGAGTTCGGCCTGCACGCTGTTTGGTTGAACAGTACACGTCCCTTTGCGTTTCCACTTAACTATAAAGTCGGAAACAGAAACCCTAGGGATATTCAGGAGGGTGAAAATGAAAAAAATAACATTATTCTTATTTTCTAGTTATTGATTGTATGAAATAAAAATTGTATGACAAAATTGTAATTTTCCACAACGGTTAATTGTTTGGAAAGAAAACTTTAAAAAAATTGTAATTGTTACAAGTTTGATTGTACTTTAACGAAAAACTCTAAGAGTGGATATAGGGGAAGAACAGACTCTGACCATATTACTTATCGCTGTAGTTGGTGAAATTTCACAAAGATGTGAAATACTGATGCAGTAATCCTTTCTTGTTGTGTGACATATCCAGTACATAATTTTTCGAAGGCTTTTGCGCATCTGTCTTAGACTCTTCATTTAAAGCCTTTTGTCAGTAAATCATGAAATGTGGGTTCCATATGACCCCTGAAAGGATTTGATGATGCCCGCGGCAGATTATCCGAATAATATCATAGCTACCTCAATGTGACAAACCCATATCATGAAAAATGTTGAAAAAGAAATCTACAGAATATCCACTAACGTACTTGTATGTAGTAGTTTCTTGTTAACCAGGAATAATTTATTACATGTGTGTAATGTGAAATTAATTACATTGTAATTACTAACGAAGTTGCATAAATGGTTAACTTCCAAGGTATTATTTGCACAGATGTGCTAGTCGCAAGTATTAAAGTTAACCGTTGGCCTAAAGACCTATTTTCATTATGTCTCTCCACTTCTCTGGCAATGCGTCCCACGCCTTTTTGCAATTAACCTGGTTTAGCCAATGTCTTCGAAATTTTTTTTCCTACCTCTGATTTAATGTCGTCATTAACCGTCTACTCCACAAAAACAAACTCTTTAGCTACAGTTTATATAATACTATCTCTTCATCTAACAGCGCGAAATTTAAATTTATTTAAGTTTTCAGTATCAATGAAATACTAAAACTTCTATATTAAAGAAACCTTTCTTTGTGTACGTGACCAAAAGAATGGAAAAATGTTGCAATTTGTTCAGCGCGATACATATATTTGTCACTGCACGAGATGGTCAGTGAGAGTCTCCCTATAACTTGGAGATCATAAATTGTGTTATTGATAATATATTAGTATCTATTTAAGGATAAAATAATCAATTCAGTGAAAATAGTAAAGGAAAAGAAATAGCTAAGTTTAAGTAAACAATTTGCTACTTTGCATTCCTAGGAACCTCCTCCCCCTCCACACACCCCACACACACCCCGCCGCTCTCTTTCCTTATATCCTTGCCTAATCGAGTGATCATGATTACAATGTTCTGTAACAAACTAGTGATGAAGTATTGGAAAAATCCTAAGAAAATGTTTTATTAAAAACGCTCTTACATTTCTGCAATTAATCCATCACTTTGCTTACGTTAAATGTGCGGTTTTCTATAAATCGATTCTACCTTCTTCGTAGTAAAACATTGATACAATGGTGCAAAATTGTTGTTTGGAGATATTAGGTACCCTGCTTGGTTAATTGTTGGAGCAACTGACCGACCATCGGTAGTTTGTTTTCCCAAAGGTATAACTAATCTTTTGCGAATTTTCTATACAGAAGATATTTCGGTAAAAAATAAATGAATTGACATTAATTTAACTTTGATGATACAGATTCAAATCTCATGTGTTTCTTCTCGAATATTTTACTCCAAGGATTTTTAAATTTATTTCGCATCAATAACACATGTACGTTTTCGACCCCATTTAACTGTTCTAGAATTTTAGCTTCTCTCTAATCTTGCATAGTCGCACAGTTCTTAAGGAAACTTGTAGTTGCTCTTTGGGTAATATTTGTTTCCATTCAACAAAACATATCTCTTGATGGAGAATATATAATTCTCCATTCTCTTGAAGTAATGTAGTATTGCGTTATTTTAATTATTGAAATGTAAATAAAAGCTAAAATTGTTTAGCTAATTTGAAAAGAATAAACAGGTAGAAGAAATCACACAAGAACAAAATACTGCGAAACCATGCATTTTAAGGAAGATAAATTACCATTAGCAAGTTTCATCCTAATTTATATTCTAATTACAGGATTAATCTTTCCTTTTCTCATTAAGTTTACTAACTAACGTAATATTCTAAATGTGTGTGTGGCAAGTTGTGTTAGTATTCGTGGGAATGCTTCCTCCTATTCTTTCAGATTTTAACAAGCTTTTGAAATTTGTTTCCTCTCGCACTTGTAACGTTTTTGAATACTTGTGTGAACCAAAATACTTGTGTGGAAAACAAATCTGACAAGTTTTCCAGTGACTATCATTAACTTCTGAGAGGGAAAAGTTGAGAAAACTAAATTACTATGCAGAAAAGTAACCAAATTATATAAACTCGTCATGATTTCCATTTTGAATAAATCTCTCTGTCTGTTGCTCTCATTCTCCTGCCGTAACTCTTGATGTGAATTGCATGTTCATGGAATTAGAAGTTATAATAGGAAGCAGAGTTGTTGAGAGAACCACGAAGAGATAATAGACTGACTGCCATCTTTCTAATTATCTTTCTGCATTCATTTCGCTTGTTATGTGACCTTGTTTTGTTTTTCAAAGTATATGAACTTAAAACTTTTTTTTCAAGTGTTAGTGTTATCTATAAGCCGATGCTATACGTACTTTTGTCCTACGTTCCTTCCCCTCAGACGTTATTATCCCATCAAGAAAATTCAATTCCTAAGACTGATGCTTACAGAGGATGAAGTTGAGAATGCAAAATATATGTATGAGGTAGTAGAAACCGAGCCCCTCTAGCTCAGTGATAGAGCGTTGGGGTAGGATTCGGGAAGTCGTGGATTCGATCGCAGCGACCGGTCTTGCTGGCTGAAGGTTTTTCCTCAGTCACACCAGGCAAATGCCGGGACGGCACCTTCAGCATAGGCCCTGGCCGACATCTTCTCCAATCCCTTCCCTCTCTTATCCCGACCTGAGTCTTAGATACCTGAAGTTGATAATAATAAAAATTCAAATTCAATGAGGTAGTACAACTAAAAGTAAACATAAAATCCCTGAAAATGTTCAGTGCTACCCTTCAGGATTTATTATTTATTATTAATAATGTCCAACATAATAATCATGTTACAAATTATACATATACATTTATTTGTTTGACTAAAGCCGTTAATAATCGATCTCTATCAAATTCGGCGTTTTTACAGTGTAGTGTCAAATTTTAACTTAATATATTCGTTTTAAAAATTTTGTAAACAAGCATGTACGTTCCATATAAATATTAATTGCTTGCAAAACAATGTACAACTGAACAATACTTAGTTCACTAGGTAATATAAATTGTATACAGGTTTGACATAAATAATTAATTTCTTGAATTTCAAGATATGTTTTTCTCGGAAACAGAAAGTTTCTGGAACCATGTTCACTACAAGTTCTAGTTAGAGTGGTTGACTCTGCAAGCACAATTATACATTCAGCCAGTGGTTTCCAATGATCTTAAAACTAAACACACATTATTGAAAAAAACAGAACAGAAAAAGTATGGAAGTAGTACAAGAAATCCATCTTATTATTTTTATTCATTAGGCAAGATGGCAACTGTGGCCTAAGCCTTTAATGTGAATGATGGATGAAATTTCTTGTTGAGAATTCTTCCGTTGTAAAGAATGGAAGAGGTAACATCCAGAGACTTCATGTAGGTACCACCCATTAATTTTTAAGTGAATCAACATACATCCGTGCTGTATAAACTATAGATCAAGCATGAAAGTTTATTTCCGAAAGGAAAGGTCATGTTTCCAGATGACCTCAGAAACAAACTGTAAAATATTTTTAATTAAAAAAGTTATTACGTGTGTTTGAAAATAAGGTTTTGAGAAAGATATACGGGCCGAAACGCGACGAGATGACTGGAGAATGGAGGAGACTGCATAATGAAGAACTCCACGAACTGTTTGATTCACCAGATGTTTTAAAAATAATGAAATCGCGACGACTAAGGTGGGCAGGCCATGTAACTCGGATGGGGGAAAAAAGCAGATTATATTCTATCCTGGTTGGAAGGCTGGATGGAAAGAGGCCATTGGGAAGACCGAGACGTCGTTGGGAGGACAATATTAGAAGAGATCTTCGAGAAATAGGTGTTCGTGATAGAAACTGGCTTGATACTGTCCAGGATAGAATCCAATGGCGAACGTTTGTTACTGCGGCGATGAACTTGCGAGTTCCATAAGTCATAGAGTTAGTTAGTTAGTGAGTTAGTTAGTTATTGTTTTCTTTATGATATGTCCATTATCAACCAAACAAGTGCAAAGTATTTTGAATGGAATTCACAACGAACCTTCCTACGAACCCTGTATATATGGACAGAATCAGATCAGCCGCAGTGCATGGTTGATGCTAATAATAGATACTGCGGTTAATCACCAAAAAATTTAGTTCAATATTTGTGCGTCCTTACGTTTATAAATTTACTAACATATAAATGTCCCAGTCCCAGATTTACATTGCTAATCGAATATTTCACTGCAAATTTACCCTCTCTGAGGATGGCCGTGAATTATCCGCAAAGAACATAACCCAATCTAGGATAATTGATAATTTGATGTACCATGATACATCACCATAAATTGGAATCCATTGTCAGATGCTCACTCCCAACCAAGCATTAACAAAATATAAAATCAAATGATATTCCATATACTCTATGGAATATGTGGAATATATTCGTCAAATAATATGTTTCATATGTATATACGTAATACATATTAAGGATGTCATTGATCAACCCTATACAAATCTTGTAAGTGTACATTGTCTCGAGTAAATGCGGAATAGCAAATACTTTTCCGAAACGCAACCTGCCACTGAAGTGCGAATTGCTAAATTGCTCAATAATGATGGATTCTAACTTTGTTCAAGTTCAGGTAGGCCCTACATGCTGTAAAGACACTTCCAGATGCGAACGGCACCTGGTACGGATATTATATAGTTTCAACGTGAGATGGAGCGAAAACCTTCTTTAAGTAGGGAGTATGGAGACCGATTATTTTATTGATATTTAATCATGAAGTTACATAATACAAAATATAATTTCACTAAAGGTTCGTTGATTTGAATGTTACGGTACTTCTCAACCCAATAGTGTGAGCATTCGTGCATTGTCACAATGATAAAATTATGTCTTTAGAAAAAACTAATTACGAAGCTAAAACTAAAACTATTATTTGAAAACCATTAAGCTATAATGCAGCTTTTCCCAGTGTAATTTATCGTGTTTAACGTAAAATTCGTTCTGATAATTTTTTTTTAATTACGCCACTAATAATTTCTAAAGGTGTGGAAGGGAATTTTAGAACTTTAGACTTATAAGTTTTGAAATATTTAATATTGCTCGCGTACTGTCAAACCAAGAAACCAATCGCGTACGATAAACCAATCAGAAAACACACGTATTTATACGTTAGGGATAGCTCCATCTCACTCGTGTAAGGCATCGGATAGGTGTGTTTACATA
Source organism: Lepisma saccharinum (assembly GCA_022664845.1). NCBI lineage: Eukaryota > Metazoa > Arthropoda > Insecta > Zygentoma > Lepismatidae > Lepisma > Lepisma saccharinum. The sequence continues at coordinate 53,888 of JAGDQP010001348.1, read as the reverse complement.
TACAAATTTGGAAGGAAGGAAGGAAAAATGTGACGTTTTAAATGGATGAAGTTCCGGGCGTGAGCCCATGCCTTCAATTTGAGTTGAGATGGCGGGAATGAAATAACGTATTTGATATTTTAGGGTGCAACTGTCACGACTCTAAAGAAAAACAATTTGGTCAGCGAGGCAAGATGTTAAATAAATTGGCAGTCAGGCTAGGTTGGAGGGCTTCAAGAAAATTTGGGTATATGTATTAGGTTATGTAGGATGTGGCATTTTATGGGTTAATCTGGGAGGTTAAACAGTGCCTAAATTTTGTAGGATCACATGTGACGATTGTGACATTCTGAACCAGAAGGATCGGCATTTTGAGTCGATTACATCTTTAAGGAGAGGAATATCCAGATCTTCATGTAGTTGAACGATTGATGTGTCTCGTGGATGTCCTGTGATCATTCGTGCAGCTCTGTTTTGTACTCTTTATAGTTGTATTTGAGTTGATTTGGCTGAGTGCTGCCATGCTCGTGCTGCGTATGTTAGCTTCGGACGGATCATCATGTTGTAGACATGTATCTAGATTTCATGGAAAGTCCATTATGGTTATTTAGTAAGGGATATAATGAACAAGTGCGTCTTCTGGCTTTGCTGGCTGTGTTTTGAATGTGTTGACGGAAAGTGAGTCAAGGATCAAATTCGACACCTAAGTAAGTTGCACATGGACTGTACGGGAGTTGAATACCGGACAGAGTGAATAGGTACTGCGGATTGCGACGTCGTTTCGTGAAATGTACCACAGTAGTTTTGTCAGGGTTGGTTTTTATGCGCCATTTGGTGGACCAAGTCTCCATTAAATTTAGATGTTCTTGAGCGTAACGTAAGGCAAAATCAAAGTGATGTGAGGATGCAAATATGGCTATATCGTCGGCGAAAGTTGCTATTTTGGTGTGAATGCATAGGTACATCAGCTGTATATAGATTGTATAGAATGGGAGCCAGAACAGATCCTTGTGGTACACCTGATTCGATGGGGTATTCCTGAGATGTGCTTCCTTGGAAAGACGAAGAAAGATCTGAGATGTAGATATGATTTTATTATCCGAATATATTGATGCGGAAATCCTTGCTGGTGTAGTTTGTATAAGAGACCTTGGTGCCACACTTTGTCAAATGCCTTGGAGGTATCCAGAAAAATGCCAAAGGTGTGACTACGTCTATTGAATTGAAGTGTAATCTCTTCCACTGAGCGGACAAGTTGAGCAACGGTATCAAACTGTGGTCTAAACCCAAACTGATGTGCTGGAAAAAGGTTGTGATCCTGGACAAATTTGTATAAGCGAGTTTTGAGAAGTCGTTCAAATAGTTTGCTGATAACAGACAGAAGACTGATGGGGCGGTGATTTTGCGGATATAATGGGTCTTTACCAACTTTAGGGATCATGATGACCTTAGCTATTTTCCATTGAGGTGGGAAATGGCTGTACTGGAGCATTGCATTAAAAACACGAGTCAATAGAACTAGCATCTTTCTTGGAATGCGTTTAAGCGCCAATGCTGAAATTTTGTTTGGACCAGCAGCACTTCTTCCACGCATTTTCCGAATAGTACGGTGAACATCTCGAGGAGTGCTTAGAGAAGCAGGATCGAATGGTAGATTTAATTGTAAGTTATTTAAGTGATGATGAACCAGTTGAATGGTGTCTTCGTCGCATGCTTCTGGATTTAGACTAAATTGAATTTGAAGTTGGTCAGTGAAGACTTCAGCTTTATCTAAATTGTTATAGACTAGTCCTCTAGTTCCGTGAAGCGGTCTGTTAGATTTCGTTCCATCCAATTTGGTAAGTGTCCAGAACTCATGGTTTGACTGAGTTAGTGTTTATAATTTATTAGACCAGTACTGATATACTTGTCGCTGGAGTCTTTTGCGTATTCGTTTTTTGAGGTTATTCCAAATTGTTTTGTATTGGGGATGTCTGGTCAGTTGCCATTTTCTTCGAGCCCAACGTTTCATTAATATAAGTATGTAAGTACGCAGATCTTCCGGTGTTGGTTCCAGTCGGTCAGATACTTTTCTAGTAGCTCTAGTTGTTAGAAATAACGCAGATTTGATGTTTGCTGTGATGAGATCTACTGCAGTATTGATGTCATCTGGAGAGTTTAAAGGCAGATTACAATCAGTGGTGCGCACAAGCATTGCTGTATAATTGTCCCAATCCTTTGAGTAGATGAATGGCAGTTGATGGGTGTCCAGTGAATTGAGGTTATGAATACACAAGCAAACTGGTATGTGGTCAGATTCCAAGGCAAGAATTGCATACGGTCCATCTGTTATTTGTATTCCCCTAACAAGGGCTATGTCCAGAATGTCTGGTCGACCACCATTTTCTAGGAAAGAATGTAGGCTCTGTGGTAGAAACGGGATAGACATCTAACGTTGGTAGGGCGTCATAAAGAATTGTGCCAGAAGTATTTCGTATCCGTGAGTACCAATGTTGATGTTTACAGTTGATATCACCTGCGAGAATTACATGTTGACCCAGGGCGCTGAGATTTCAAATATCATCTGGTATTAAAGGGATATCAGGAGGTTTGTATATAGCAATAAGTATTATATTTTGTAACTGACAGCTTTATCGTAAGTGATTAATGTTTTAGTACTAGTCGCGGCCGTGGAAGAATAACCTAAGGTGTATAACTTTTAATCCCTTCTATCGCAACGACTGAAACCAATCGCAAATTTTATAGTTGTATGTTCGCATATTTCTTCTCTTGACCAAACATTTTGTAACACTGTTTTCTGTAAGGAATGATCGTCAAATAGGGAATGTTTTGAGTGCACATGGAGTTGTTTCATAAGTTGTGCACAGCCAGTTTCTTCTATCTTAGTTTGAGTCAATGGGTGGACGACTCGCTTGTCCATGTACAAGTTTGTATATACAAGAAGTTGGTCTCCTGATTTCAGTTACTCGGCAATAGTAAAGGGCTTTGTATGCCAAAGGGAAATTACTATATCACCCACGTGACCTGCGAAAACCAGAAAAGCACCTCAGTCAAGATGACTTGCATGACCATGAACCTAACATACGTCACTTTACCACTGCTGGAAGGTAGTCTTACACTTATCCTATTAGATCACCGGAATTAAGTGTATGGAAACTATGGTTCAAAGCTTATAGCTACAGAATCCCATTACGTCTCCATTAAGCCAAATTTGTAACGCAATGTTTTATGTTTCTTTTCTAAATGGATAATTCTGTCTTTAGAACAAATCGTCTTTTGGATATATCAAAATTACTGAATAAAACGATGACGAAATTATCTTCCAAAAAAGGAACTGGACGTCTGGTAGTCTACAAATTTAACCTGTATGTCTCCTTGGGAAAGCACTGACTCAAAGGGTACAGTCAACGGGGGTGAAGTCGATCAAAATTATTAATGTTTTGTTATTTGTGCTTAAAATCGTTGTCGAAGTGACATGAAAAATAATTCTAGTAACACTTGATGATTCCACGTTCAAACACATACAAAAGAAAAATTTAAATTACTTTTGTACTAGAGCTATACTAACATACAAAGTGATCGACTTCACCCCCATCTCAGCGGAAATGCAATTTTATCCACGTAATGCAATAAAGGCGATCTAAAACTTCAATGTTTAAAATGTATAAATAAACTTGTGCTTTTATCATCAAGGTATATTCACACAAAGTATAACAGCAAATATTTGTATTACAGTTACACGATACAAAGGATTATACATGTATTGCAAAGTCAAAGCATGCAAACATGCTACGAGTGATCACTCAATGTCAGAAAAATCAATATTCAAAAAGCATAACGACCTCGACCAATGTCTTTGCTTTGCAGTTTAGTTATAATTCGTGTGAAAGGTGTAATTTGAACATCAGGCACATTAGGAAAGACAAAGAAATTTGCTTAACACCTCTTTTCCGTAAATAGCTTATTTCAACTTTCCCGTTAACAATTGCAATAACTTGGCCAATATAATTCCTATTCCTTTTACCAGTGGAAAATGATACAAGAACAAATTCGCCAGAACGAAAAGAACTTCCATCATTCATATCCCCGTTCTCACTGTTAGTTTCCTCTTCAACATTAGCAGTACTAGGTCCAGCATCATCGTCAGAATCAGTCAAATCAGTCACAACAACACCCTTGCCACGTGGAATGGCAAGGTGTTTTTGTCTTCGGTACAATTGGTGAACACTTGTAATTGCCTCTTCTCTTGTTTTCTTTAGATGGTCTACCAATGCGTCACTCCAATTATGTAAATCGTCACAGTCCAGTTGGGTAGCAGGAAGTTTTTTAAACACGACATATTGATTTAGGGGAACAATCCCACTTGCTCTGAATCCTACAACTACGTTGGATTTTATGTGAACACCCACTTCATCGAAAGCTTTCTTGAGCATCTTTGGAAACTCACACTTCGGTAAAACACCCCTGTTTTTTTCCTTCCAATTTTCTAAATACTTTCTCCAGGCCTTTTTCAGTAGACGAAAGAAGGCGACATCAAGTGGCTGGCACAGATGTGTAGTATTGGGAGGCAATAAAATCAAATCAATGTTATTGGCTTCACATAATTGGATTACGTGTAAAGAAAGATAAGTTGATAAATTGTCACATATAACTGCTTTTCTGCCAGGTAATTTGCGTACAAATGGAAGTAAAATTTTTTCCACCCAGTCCTCAAATATTTTCAAATCAAACCACCCACTGCTGTTTCTATTGTAGCCACTTCCTGGAATACCACCTTCAATCCAAGTGGCATACATTTTTTTTGTATGCTACATACGGTGGCAAGACAACCATCAGCTGTAGCTGCAATCATGACACTGCACTGGTTTTAGATGAATCCATTATTCTTTCAGCATATTTTATTCCTCGCTTAACAATTGCCTTTGTTTGTCCCGGATCATCTGCAAAATTAATTTCGTCAAAGTTGATTATGTTACTAGGAGGCACACCTTCAAGGGATACCTTCAACGTGCCAAAATATTGTAAAAGACCCTGCTAACCACTGCTCTGTTTCTCTTAATATTCTGGACTAATCTTTCTGTTAGTCTCTTATTTCTTGCCATAAAACTTAAGAACCAGTCTATTCCACTTTTGTTGTTGGAAAATCGTTTTATATTATTTCCAACGCGGTTCAAATACCCCTGCACAACATTTTTCACATCATTGCGTTTCAAAGGAAACCAGGTTCAAATACCCACTCTGCACATTTTGTCAACCCGTAAAGTAAGCACTCTTCTTTCTTAGAATTTAACACAGGCTGCCCCCACAAGATTTCCTATTCTTCTTTTTTACCCACTCATTCAACGTTGTATAAGGCACACCGTACGATTCAGATGCTTTCCTTATACTCATTGCCCCTTTCTGCACTTCTTTAATGGCATTCCGAAGATATACTAAGTTGTAGTTTCTTTTTCCCTCTGCACCAATCTTCTTTTTATATATCCTTGGCATGATCGTCTTCACCCCACAACTTTCCAAAAATTTGCGTTTTAAAATTCCAACTATATACAACGTGCGCTATATGTTTCGTCAAATGCAATACAATGTCACAGACCTTATACCTGTCTATTAATGGCCCAAAAACTACGGTGGGAATAATGAACTATGCTGATCAAACGTTTTTAATCAATATTTCTAAACACACGTCCAAATCTTACATCTATTTTTTTCATAAACCACCAACCTACAATCGCTTTACAAATTATTCACCACACACGAGCAATGTTTCTCTTCCACTCTCCTCCAAATATATTAACGTACTAGCTAACCACCAGATGGTAGGAGTGCAAAATCACGGTAACGTAGTTATGATCGACTTCACCCCACCTGATCGGGTCCACCCCCGTTGACCGTACTGAAGGAATGAATGGATCATATTAGTAGCATATCACTGTAACCAATATGTATGTCCTGCGTAATCCATAGTAAACTTTAATGGTGCTAATGATATTTAGGTGGGAATTCATTTCTGGACGTTCACAAAAGTGATGCATACCTGTACGCAATTACAAATCAGATTCATGAGTGAAAGAAACAACACCGCTAAAACTATATAAAAAAAAACAGATTGGTAATACAGGTTGTTACAGTAACATTTCTAAACAATCTTGATTGATACCGGTACGACAAAATGGTTTCGGTTTCTGTTATTGTTGGTTTCATAAAAATCGTACAATCTCATCAAACTGAAGTAAAACCTTTAAAACCTGAATCAATGTAGTCAGCAGAAGAACTCGAACTTGCTTCCCTGCCCAGTGCCGTTCTGAAGTCTGTGACTGTAAGCATCAGACAGACTACGAGTGGCAGATACGATTGTTTTAATAGTTCCATACAATAATGTTAAATGGAAACCAGAATAGTCACAGCAGAGTTGGCTAACAAATAGCAAAATTCTGATACGTGACTGGTGTGTTTCCGATTCCATTGGTGGAAAAGTTTGTGCGCCAGAACATAGTAGTGCCACCCTGTCGTGAACTTCAGCGACCATGAACAACTCATCCTTGTGTGTACTCACTGGCCGTGCACGAAATTGACCACACCTGGATGACTCTTGTCAACACAATAAAACTCTATTACGTGGTCTTATATTATGGGATTATGCGAATATTAGTGCACACATGGGATATACTCAAACAACTAAAGTTCTCCACTACTGCACATAAGTTAGCAACTACATGATGTTATGAGTGGAACACACAATAAATACCTCTCGTTACTACACGGTGTTATTACACCAATTGTCTTGCGTTGTGTTCTATACGACTCGTGGCTGCCTCAACCCCTTCTAACAAAGGATTCACTGTAAAGTAAATGGTTCGTGCCGTTGGTAGAGCGTTAGCTTCGCCATCTGATGGTTCTGGGTTCGGTACCAGTGACCAATCATCATCACTGAGTATTGTAGCGTTTGTCCTCAGTCACGTCAGGCAAATGCCGAGATGATACCTTCAGCTGGGACCCTTAGGTTCGGGTCAAATCATTCTCGTATCCTTTCCCATATTCTTTCCTGGCCTAAGCCATACATGCCTTAAATCTTTTAAGTGAATTTTTAACCCACTAATGTTACTAATTGGCAAACCCTAAAATTCTGCGCAAAAGTTTCCTCTAATGTGAAGCTCTCGAGAAATTGAAAGAAGACATGACGACATGGTAATAGTGAAAATATGTTCTTTAATATCAACGAGATGTATCTCTGCAGTGTGCGAATGGACGATTATATGGAGAATCTAAGACAAAATCCATGCCCACGTTCGATTTCCTGGTGGGAAAAGAACGTTTTTTTTACCGCTCTATGTGTGTGTGTGTGTGTGTTTTTAATTATATATATATATTCTCTACACTAGTAATTGCAAGTCAGGAAACACACAATATTTCCGAAAGGAAGGCTGTAACTTTAATGTCTAACTTCTGCATAATTAAAACTACTTGCAATTGCCAACAACAAAAACTAAACTTTAGTCGATGTATACACAAGCCGAACCAATCTTCCACTGTCTTGGGTTGATCTGCGAAACTTCAAGAAACTTTTGCAGCCATGTGGGAAACAACAGATCGTAACAACCCACACAACAGAGGAAAATTCATTCCATGAACCATGAACATCACCCAGGAGAAATTGACACACTTGTAATAAGTAAACTTATGCTTTTTCCCTATATATTTCCGTTCGTCTCATGAATATTACATTACTTGAATATCTAGTTCAAAAGTTATCAAAATCTAACGGTAAATTGTTCCTATTTGCATTCAAGAAAGAAGAGGGTTGATGAATACATCAGTACCTACAGATTTGTTTGTATGAAGTAATAAATATCAGTGCTTTAGATGTTCTGGTAGATAATTCAAACAAACTTTGAGATTTCAGAATGAAGACTTTTAAGTTATTTCTTTTAGGAGATCTAAATTTACGTACTCTTTACAAAGTATGGTTTAGGAGAAGGAACTCCTAATATAAATTCAATCAAAGTTCTTAATATTCACCTTTTAAATCAAACTATACAGTTTCCCGTACATGTTAAAAGAAAATATACTTTTTGGAAAGATCCCAATATTTCTAGTTATCTATAATTCATATACAGAACTTTGTGTCATATGTTCTACGATGTTTCCGTCAGGAATTCTTGCATAGCTGGTTGAGTCGCAGTTATCCTACGTAGTGAACTAAAACGTTTTCAGGCTTCATAAAACTTTAATTTTATGGCCATTGCAGCATACGGAAGACCTTCCGGTAGTTAGGTTTATTTCTGTTTGGGTGGAAGAATGTTATCAAAGCAATCATTCAAACTAAAGCCCCAAAATTATGTTAGTGACGTTGAGAAAGGACCAGAATTAAACTAAATCAAATTAGGCAAAGAACTTCCTTTATTTATAGCAGTACGCTACCCTGAGTCATACTCCGTTCAGTTAGAATATAACGTATTGTACAGTACATCTCATACGGTAGCACAGGAACAGTTCACGTATCTAAACATCGAGCGAGAAAGTGACCTTATGCCCCATTGTTCTAAAATTTCACACAACCGTTTCTTTGTTTCGTGGAAAACTCGATCGAGGTCTAACAGTCGTAGAGTTCATAGTTGTGTTCACTATAGGGTTCAGTGAAAAATCACGGTAGATCAGGAACATTTTTTTTTGTTAAACAGCGTGCTAAAGAAGTAATCTCTTTTGCTGAATCCAAAAGTGTAATGGCGGCACAAAGAAAATTTTGAGTTCTATTTCAAATGGGCTGGGGGGATCCATCAAAGAACACAGTACTTCGTTTATACAGCAAGTTTAAGGAACATGGTAGCATGAGAGAGAAATACGTCCTCTGGCACCAACAGTTTTATCTCTGCTGGTCGCTACAAGATGCAATTCAGCACAGTCCAGGCTACTTTACGAGAAAAGGCACAACTCCAGGTACTTCTAGACACAACTCGAAATACGTCGCACTTCACTTCGAAGGAAGTTTGTAGTGACCTTAATATATTTCTATACAACTTGACTAGTAAACAAGCCTAGCGCGAAAACGACAGGATATTCCAGTATTCCTTATTAGCGGAAGGTCAAGATACACATCATGTTCTCTTCTGACAAGAGACACCCGCGAACTCGGACAGGAGAAACCGGATGAAAGTTTCTACAGAAACTAATTGCAGGTCACTGAATTCGGTGCTGATAGTCGTTTTCATGCAAAATCACGCAGTCAAACAGTAACGGCGCCAGCTCATGTATGATAGGCCAATGTGCTAGAGAAGAGCTGAGAAGAAACGGGAAAATTGAAATGCTGAATGTAGTAAATATGATTAACGATTGATCTCCAACATGTAGAAGTACATATGAATGCCGTATGTGAATCACAGTGTTGCCAACTCGGTGAAAAGGATGTGTGAAAATGGGAATGGAAGAAAGTGTCAAAAGGTGAATTTACACGATCGTTATTTCATTATCAAGCTGCACTCTGTGATCCACAATCAACTTTCCACACCGATCTACAAGCCTATGTTGCAGTATGCATGGGAAAATGCCGAGTACGACATCGGTTCAGTCATATTGTCATTTGATAATGTCATTAGTGTCGCATTTGACATAGGATTGTTACCATGCAGAGGTGATGCTGACTGTGAGTCCGTAGCGATGGTCAAATGTGCACAGTGTAGTGTCTCTGTGCTTTGACCACTTCCTTGCGAACCTACAACTGTACTTTGAAAATTAACTGGTTCGTGTACACTTTCCGGTCAGTGTAGCAGCCTAATGTACGAGTATTTTCAAGTTCTTCCGTATTGTATCATTTTACTGGTATCACCGTCGCCTCGCCGGTTCCGTGTTTCTTTTGGTCCTGATAATAATGATTTCTTGTCTCGGTACTGCTCTGTTACTCTTTATGTCCGTACACAACGATGGCACCTGTCACCAGACGCAGCGTATTACATGACAATGTGGAAAACCACTGTTCTGTGAATGCTGATTCACTCCCGCTTATCTTATCTGATTGCAGGTCTTTGTTTTTGCTTCTAACGTGTGTTTATTACCTCTTTTATCCTTTATGCAGTTAGCAACACTGTTTTATAACGTGACAAAACCTCATTTCCGACTACTGTGTCGGGTTCTTTATGTATTCCACTACTTCGCATTCTTTTGACACTTTCTTCCATTTCCATTTTCACACATTCTTTACACTGAGCTGGCAACACTGTGATTCACATACGGCATTGACTTGTGGTTCAACATATTGTAGACTCAATCCTTAATCATATTTACCACATTCAACATTTCAATTTTCCCGTTTCTTCTCAGCTCTTCTCTAGCACATTGGGTTATCATCCATGAGCTGGCGCCGTAACTGCTTGATTGCGTGATTTTGCATGAAAACGACTATCACCACCGGATTCAGCGACCTGCAATTAGTTCCTGTAGAAACTTTCATCCGGTTTCTCCTGTCCGAGTTCGCGGGTGTCCCTTATGAGAGCTACTTTAATCGCATAAAAAAAAGAAATGTACTTTTTGTGGACCAAGGAAATAAATTTATTACCATCGAAATAAAACAGTAATTGGGAGCGCAATATGCCGTCTGGCAGTTATAACCAATCATGAATTAATCTGACCCATATTCTAATGATAGGTTAATCTAAGCGGTAATTAAATATCGTAATGGGACAGCAAGTAGGTCAATAAGTGAGTGTGACATAAACACAAGAAAGTGTTTATGTCAACACTAACAGAAGACAACAACAAACCTCGGGCGGTGGAATAAAGAAACATTAGGTCACACCTCCAGAGGAAGAAGAAGAAGGCCTTATAAAAAGGACCGATAAACAGAATCGGCATCACAATCAAGTGGTCACTTCTTCCTTCTAAATCCTGAGACCCGGTACGGGGTCTACACCTAGCAGTAAACTACCATAATACCTGAGACCTGGTACGGGGTCTATCAAGGATAGAACACATTAGGAGAAGTGACTTACTTAGTAAAATAGCGACAAAGGAACACAAGTTCGAGACAACTAGTTATACTTATAATTCGGACTTGTGGATACTAATATTGTATATTACTTATAGTGGAACTTCTATTATATTACTTATTGTGGAAACTTTTATATCTATATTGGAAACTTTGTAATAAAAGGTGTCGGATAAACACGAACCTAGTATCATTTATTCGCATTGAGTACAACACGATCCTGCTCTACCTACTATATTATATGACCCAATAAAAGGATCATAACGTGGTGTCGGTGCCGAACTCAGTGCGGATAGAAAAAAAAACAGTGTTTAGTGAGAAAGTGGAAAGCAAACAAAGGAATTTGGATAACAAAGAACTAAGGAATCGCCAAGTTACATTTTATTTTTTTTATCATACCCTCCTCAACATCCAAACAAGAAGGACATCTACACCAGGAGGATATCTACACCAGGAGGACATCTACACGGAGGGACGGATTGGATAACAAATACAAGGTATGTTTTAGTATGCTATTCATGATTTCAATTGTCTTTTTTAGTAAACTAAAGCAGAGTAAAATCACCCACCCTATAATTGAAAAAATAAATGCCAGTGACTCGTTCGGGAGCAAGAAGCAATAAATTAAATTCAAATTCAGACTCCGAATCAGATTTAGAAGACAATATGGCTACAAAACCATCTTTCAATTTACCGCACTTAACGAAATTCACAGGCCAAATAACTGAAGACCCAGATAGATTTTTCATGATTTTTGAACATTTGGCAATCTTACAAAACTGGGACGATGACAAAAAGAAGGACATTTTGCCAATGTACCTGTCTGAAATAGCGTTAGATTTGGTGTTTCAATTGCAAACTCTAAACCAATTCACTGAATTGAGCTACGAGGAATTAAAGGAGAAATTATCTAACCTTTGTAGACCTCGCTTGCCAGCTTATAAAGCTGAAATCGAAATACACCAAGTTCAGCAATATCCTAACGAAAATATCGATACATATTTCCTGAGGAAGCTACGAGCTATCCGACACAACCTGCCGAAATCTACAGAGGAAGCTAAAGTACATTATTTGTCTTTAGGCCTCCAAAAACAATTTCTTAAAAGTATAGCCTTAGAAACTCACAAAACGGTAGCAAGTCTACAAAAAAGGCTACAAGCTTTAGAAACATCGCAGGATTTATTGAAAAAAAGAGAATATGTAGAAAGAATGCAAGCTATAGAAAATCCTATATATCAAAAGGAATATGGACAACAAAATATACAAGTACCAAATTTCCAGACCCAAAATGTGAATCCCTACTGTACACCTAATATTCAAAATCAAAACCCTACCCAACAGTATAATTATGCCTTGAACCCATGTTCCAGTACGCAACATTTACCTCCATGGACAAATCAAATTCCCATCATAGATTTTAGTAAAAGTCATCCTGAACCACCTACATACATACCAAATTACAAAGCAAAAGAAACCAAACCAACTCAAAATTTACCCCAAATACCCATAATGAATTTCTATAGCAAGGAACCTAGAAAACATGATCAAGATCCTATAATGCATTCCATAGATACAGGAAATTACGTTAGGGACCAAGGAAGAACTTACCTACCTCAAGATGAATACAGGCAAAACCTCACTCACAACCAATACCCCGAAAAGAATGATCCTCAAACAGCCCTGGTAGACTTGTCAAGCAAATTAGCTGATTTGACACTAACAATAGCCAACAATGCAGTATACAAACAAAATAAATATAAAAAGGGATATTACAACAAGACTGGCAAAAACAAAGAGACAACTTCCCAAGATGGGAAAACTTATTCGAAGAAGGAAGAAAATGGGGACGGAACTATAACTGTTTGCTCCATCTGTCGAAAATTTGGTCATTCTTCTCATACTTGTTGGTTTAATAAAGATAACAAGAATAAGAATAAGGGAAACGAGTAAGGTCGCCCGTCGATCAAAAGGACGAGCGGGCGAAGTCATCAAAGCCACCAACAAATAAGTCCAACCCTATGAATGTTGCAAACAGCTCACAAACTGCAAACAGAATGTTTACAGATATAGATACGAATAACAACCGTTCTATAATTAGAGTACAAGCAGCAGGAAAAACAATACCAACAATAATAGATACTGCAAGCTCTATTTCAATATGGCCACAAAAAGAACTTCCTAAAGGAAGTATCTTAATACCACATGTAACACAAATTAGAGGAGTAGCAAATAAAACGATAACATTGAAGTACATAACTCTGGTTAAGTTCAAAATTGGATCAACAAATTATTACCATTATTTTCGTGTAATGGAAAATTCACATCTTTGTCCTCTGTTCGGACAAGATTTACTCAAACGTTTATTGGCTCACATAAATTTAGAAAGAAATATTATTTCTTTTTATAAAAAGCCAGGAAAGGCTATCATACCGGAACAAAAAGAAACACAACAAAACATTGCGCCATCGGTTATTACATAATATGGCAAACGTTTACGCAGCAAAAAAAGTGGCGATCCCAGGAAAATCTTACTTCTACATCCCTGTACGACTAAAGAAAAGCACAAAAACAGACTCAACATTTGTATACGTCACTCTAATGAGGTATTTAACAGATAAATACAATCTGCAGGCAATGACGTTAAAAATGCCAATCGATAACCCAATACATCTCATTGCAAACCCAACAAGACACAAAATTGAATTAAACAGAAATACACCAATTGCGTATATAGAAGAGCAATTAGAAGAAGTTTCACTACACATTCAGGAAAATAAGGTGGACGAAAATGACATGTTCCAATACAGGACGCCCCAAGAAATAGATGCCAGATTAGCTCAAACAGAATCACTTTTTAAAACCTTTCCATGTTTGATATTAATCCAGAACTTCCAATAAAAACAAAAAACAAACTTGCAAAACTTTTGTACAACTATAGAGATGTATTTAGTTACTCAATATCAGACATTTCGTATTTCAGGGGCTATGAACACAAAATTAAAGTGGACGAAGCGGCAGCTTTCCACCAAAGGAGTCCACCAATTCCACTTAATATACGTCAGCAAATAGATAACCAGTTGAGTGAATTAGAAAAAGCGGGAGTAATAAAAGAAACGACCTCAAGCTCCTTTTCTTCACCTCTACTTGTAGTACGCAAACCAGGTTCAAAAGAATACAGGATTGTGGTAAATCTGATTAAGTTAAATCAATTTACTCGTTACCTAGCTATTCCATTCCCATCAACAGAGGAGGTATTCACAAATCTTAAAGGAAAAGCCCTAATTACATCATTAGATATAAGCCAATCTTATTATCAGATTTTATTGGATAAGGACAGCCAAGAGTATACAACCTTTGAGGTACCTAATCAGAAGCGGAGTTACCAATTTCAAAGAGCGCCGATGGGTGGCAAAACATCCGCCGCTGGTCTAACAATAGTAACAAAAATACTACTAAAAGGATTACCAGAAAGAATAACATCCTTCGCAGATGACATTATTTTGGGAGGATAGAATGTACAACAACAACTACAGGATATAGAAGTATTATTTCAAAGGCTTAGAAAACACGATCTACGGGCATCTCCAAAAAAACTACACCTCTGTTATTCTGCACTCGAAATTCTTGGATTCGTAGTATCTTCAGATAAAATATCAATTTCTCCAAAGTTAGCCAAGAAAATACAGAACTATGAGATACCAACAACTAAAAGGAAATTGCGGGGATTCATTGGAACATGCTCATTTTTACGAGCACATGTACCGAGATTTACCGATCGTATAGAGCCCTTTCAAAAACTACTAGATACCCCTAAGTTTAAATGGGACGTCACATTGAATCCACTCTACGAGAAACTAAAGGAAGATATAATAAATGCTGCATCATTAGCACATTTCGATCCTAAAGCCCAGATAAGACTCTATACCGACGCATCATCATTCCAAATCGGGGGGATCTTAACGTGCCATTATCCAGAAACAAATGAAGAAAAAGTAGTTTCATATTGTTCTCGTAGACTGTCAAAAACTGAACAAAAATATAGTACATGGCATAAGGAATTAACAGCAGTAGCGTATACCATGAGAAAATTTAAATTTTATTTGCTAAATCATCACTTTACTTTATATACTCTTCATGTTTAACAACTCTAAATACCCAAAATGACCGCATAGGAAAATTTGAGCGACATCGCATCTTTCTTTCTGAGTTTTCTTTCGATGTCAAGCACAAAAAGGGAACTGAGATGCCGGCAGACCTATTTTCTCGATTAGAAAGCAAAGAGGAGTAGAAAAAGAAGAAAAAAGAGAAGGTGAAAATGAACACGAAGTACCTACCGCAAATCGCCATAAAATAACAGATAACGTACAAACATCAGAAGACCATTTAGCCTTCCGATCAATGGCATTAGCAGACAATGTACTAACAACAGAAACGATTTTTTCACATACCAAAATGAAAGAAGAACAGTTGAAAGATCCAGCATATACAAAATTGATAGAAGCTTTAAACGGAAAGGAACCAGAAGACTCCGCCACCATACGAGCAACAAAATATCATATTTTGAAGGAAGGAGTACTATATAGAAAAAAACATCCAGAATTGGGAGAAATAGAGTTACTGTGTATACCGAGAGCTCTAATTCAAAAATGGTTTGAAGTTATACATAAATCACCTGAGGCAGCACATCCAGGTCTGACGAAATTGTACCGTGCAAGTTTACTAAAGTATTATGTACCAAACTTAAAACAAACATTGGCCTATTATTTAAAGCGATGTGACGAATGTCAACGCTTAAAAACATACCCAAACAAGAAACCCGGGGAACTCCTGCACTACCCCGTTGGAAATATTGGAGACACATACGTTTTCGATACATTAGGACCAATCGTAGGTGAAAATAACACCAGACTCTACGTACATGTGGTAGTTGAAAATAGTACTAGATTCGTCATAGCTAAAATCGTCCATTCTTTGACAGCGCAGACGATTATGGATTTTTTGCTACATGAAATTATATTACGTATGGGTTGTTTCAACAGATTACTGCTGGATAAACACCCCGTAAACAGCAGTAAAGAACTTCAAAAAATGTCTGAAACATACGAATTTGAGTTAAAATTCAACCCCAGTTATAGTCATAATACAACTGGTCTGGCTGAAAGTACACAACGCAGTATCCAATACGCTCTCAAATACTACATACAGGACAATCCAAAATCATGGACTACTTATCTCCCATACGCAATCTTCTCAATCAATTGTCAACCTTCTACGAATACACAATATAGCCCATTTTTCCTACTTCATGGATTTAATCCGAGAATAGCAATACATACGCAACTAGGAATTCATCATTCACTACAGATTTCTCGTGAAAAACTACAGGACCTTCGCCAAAAAACCGCAAACAAAGTATACAAAACACATTTGAGACAGAAAAAATTTTACGATAAGAAAAGGGAACAAATTTCATTCAAGGAAGACGACATCGTTTTAGTATACTTTCCGTATAGATCTCCAAACATCCCGGATGTATTCAATAAAAATGGGTAGGACCAAGTGTTGTGAAACAAAAGTGTTCAGCGAATCAATACATTGTTGAACTGGTTCCTAATCATAAACAAAGGATCCAACTTATTTCTGTAGATAGGATGAAGAAATACTATACACACAATACTAAAGAAATTCAACAAGAGGACGAAGCACGAAGATAAAACACCAACACATACACACATATGCTAGACACAGAGGAAGGCAGAACGGATTTCCATCACTCGCTGGAAACATTCTCTCATCATCTCTGCGAAGAGAGAACTTCCATACGTCACTGGGACGTCACGCAAATAGGCCACGCCCACCTTATACACAGCCACACGAAGACGAAAAGGAGGGGAAGTACACAGCAACGAGAGGGGAACAGAAGCGGCGACCGGCCGGACACGCAAACAATTACGCATGAGAAAAAAGGCAGAAACAACATAAAGAAAGAAAAGAAAAAGAAAACTTAGGAATTAAAACATTTCAAATGTAATGCGCCTTCTAGTGGAGGCATTGAACCAATTTGTTTACCGCACTATAACCATCGTCAATTACTATAAACTTACTATAAAAAATTACAGTAACAAAAGTGCATTGACAACAGAAAAAGACGTATTACAATATCAGCATTTTTTCTTCTCTCAACAAAAAGCAAGTATTCACTAGTAACCAGATGACATAAACAACCCACCCCCTTACAATCTCTGCAAAAGACAATTGACAATCTTGATAGTTTATTAAAACATGAAAAAAAACCTACCCAGCCGATTTGAAGAACTACACCTACATCCAATATTTTCCTGGACAACTACAATTTTAATTATTATTATTTTTATACTATTTTTTTGTACTACTATATTATTATATTTTTTTACAAACATTTAAAAGCTAAACCCAGTGCGTGAACAGCTTAATATTGCAGATGATCAACATACCATTAATTTATCTGATCATTTCCATAACTATCAATGGCCTCATCACCATTTATATACTCCACCAAATACACAACAGATGCCGCAACAAGAAAATGGAACATCTCCAAGAGGACAAAGACTGCAACCCACCCCCACCAACAGAGAACAAGAAAGAAGAGACTCCCAGTACTTCCCTCCACATCAACGAAGACCCCTGTGATTATGAGTGCAAAATAGAACCCCCACCCAGTGCAACAGTGGAAAGTTCATACACTATAAGTGACTTAATATATATATTTTAAAGGAAAAGTGATCTAAATTACGAGAGTAAGAGCGTACCCCTTTGAGGGGGATGATGCACGTGATGCGGACCCTCCTTAGGACGGTACGTTCTCAGATGCTCTCCCATTAAAAATAAAATTTATAGTGTTAACAAGTGCAAATTTATAGTGTTAACAAGTGCAAAATTATAGTGTTAACAAGTGCAAAATTATAGTGTTAACAAGTGCAAACAAATTTATAAAATTTGTTAAAAGTAAATTCCTAAAAGTAGGGATTTACTCCCTTACAAAGCTCGCCCATCCCAACTTTTAAAAGGGCCCGGGGAGCGTAATGGGACAGCAAGTAGGTCAATAAGTGAGTGTGACATAAACACAAGAAGTGTTTATGTCAACACTAACAGAAGACAACAACAAACCTCGGGCGGTGGAATAAAGAAACATTAGGTCACACCTCCAGAGGAAGAAGAAGAAGGCCTTATAAAAAGGACCGATAAACAGAATCGGCATCACAATCAAGTGGTCACTTCTCCCTTCTAAATCCTGAGACCCGGTACGGGGTCTACACCTAGCAGTAAACTACCATAATACCTGAGACCTGGTACGGGGTCTATCAAGGATAGAACACATTAGGAGAAGTGACTTACTTAGTAAAATAGCGACAAAGGAACACAAGTTCGAGACAACTAGTTATACTTATAATTCGGACTTGTGGATACTAATATTGTATATTACTTATAGTGGAACTTCTATTATATTACTTATTGTGGAAACTTTTATATCTATATTGGGAACTTTGTAATAAAAGGTGTCGGATAAACACGAACCTAGTATCATTTATTCGCATTGAGTACAACACGATCCTGCTCTACCTACTATATTATATGACCCAATAAAAGGATCAGCTATAAAATTATTTACTGTGTTAACTTCTTCGTGGCTCAGTGGTAGAGCGTTCGCTTAGCATTCGGGATGCCTAACATCGATCCCAACGGCCGACTATTCTAACAGGTTTCTCCAGGGAGGGGGCCTGAGTCACACCAAGCAAATACTGTGATAGAACGTACAATATAAGTCGTAGTCGTCTATCTTCCAATATCCTCTTCCCACCCTATCCCGGCCTGAGCCTCAGATGCCTAAAGACCTTACAATAAATTCAAATTTTTAACTTCTTACCACTGAGCTCCTAGTTAATACCCAGCGGTTTATGCCAGACTGCGCTACACCTCACATAATTAATGTTGGGCTGGGTTCTTTTTGAAATATGACTTTTTCTGATCGTGTGATGTCAAAACATTTCACATATGGAACTCAATTCCCAGTCAAGTACCTGAATGAAAGACAAAATATTCTAAACAGTTTGTTGCAAGTGCAAGTTCTAAAAATTTGAATTTTAAGAACTGTCCAATTTTCGTGAAATTTTACATGATGGAAATTCCAAAGATTGCTGAGTTCTATTCTGAAATGAAAACAGTATTAAATTCTTAATCCAATACATTCCTGAATACCCCGAATGACTCTATATGAGAATAGAGATTATCACTAATGAGGATTTTATCTGAATTTTTATTTTCCGGCTATGGGCGTAGGATTTAATCTTTAAGGTAAGATAGGATTAGTATGGACTGACCAACTCGGGGTACACATATAAATATAAGCTACAGTGTATGTGAGATATCTCCACCTCATGCCTGAAGGAGACGATATATATGTAAAGGACAGTGTATGCAGAGGGGAAACAAAACAACACAATAAAACAAAGCAAGATAGGTTCTCATTAGCACCTTTATTTGGAGCTCCTTTCACTTCGATTGTTCCAGTAAATCTAACTACTACATATAGCTTGTACTGTATATATAGGTCATGGACATAAGTATTACATGCAAACTAGATGGTCTTCCAAAGATATTATATATTTTTTGTCTAAATGTGGAGCTTAGAAGCAAAAGCTGCAATCTCCACTCCAGCAAATTTTACAGGAGAGCCAAAAGAAAATTCAGGGTGGAAAATATCATATAGTATATGGGTGATTTTTTGTCCAGAGGTTCCTAGGCATAAAACTAGTGTATACACAAGGAATTAGGACTTTACCTTCAATTTTTAAATAGTACAGTGTATTTGTGTTTGGTGATTGCTGGTTTTGCTTTTAAGATTTGGATTTTGCCGTTTTTGCTACTAATAACTTGTTAATTTTACAGAGCCTCCTAGAGGCTAGATGGTATATTAGCGTTGTCATAAAAATAAAAATAAACCATTAGGGAAATAATAAGCGAGGCACAGTTTAAGAAGTAATTTACTTTTAATGCTACAACTTAGAAAACATTTTATTTTTATGTAAAACGTTTGCACATAGCTTTGTGAAGTTAGTTAACTTTAAGACAAAATTTATCAACATAAAAATATTTTTATTGTCATTGTCAGCTTCGGTTTAGAGACATTCCATTTCAAATTTTCAGGGCGATTGTAGCAGGACAGATTGTAGATGGATGAACTTAGATCCCCTGGTGAAGAATTATTTGCAGTAAACTACCTCGGTTTGAAGAGTTGCCAGGGCACCAAAATTATAAGAATGTGTAAAATTACTTATTCTCCCACATAGGAGAAAATTAAATGAAGTTGTAGTACTTACAGAAAATTATAATTATATAACTAAATAATTTGTTGTTTGCATAAATGTATTATTATTATTCAAAACCAGTCAACTTACGTTGTATGAAGGGTTGGCAGTGGAGCAAAAATTGAACAGGAATATCCTAAAACCTAGCGAGATATTTTAAAACGCTATTAAAATGTAAAAAACTTATAGAAACGATATCCTAGTTCAAATACGATTTTATTATTAAAATTAATGATAATAATAACAGTAATAATGTTATTTAAAACGCTTGTCATTAGTTTTACTGCTGTTTCTTGTGGTCATTACCAGTGGCGGCTTACGGAGGGGTAGCGGTGCCTCGCCCCGAGCCCCATCTGCAGAAGAGTCTCTGCCAGTCGCCGACACAAGTGCATAATCGCTTGTTATTATTAAATAATGGAGTTCAGCGATTGTGGTTGGTAACGCGATAGCTATGCCGTTTCAGGACTCTTACTTGTGCGCTTCACTGAAAGAGCTGATAAGCATGACTATCAGTAACACCTGTCCTCCTAGTGGGGGTGCACCCCCAAAATTCTCGATAGCTCCCCCAAAAAAATTATTTTTCGCGATCAGAAATTGATTGAAATGGTGCAAAACTCCACTTACACCCTCCCAATTAGGACTTTACACCACCACCACCCCCAAACTGAAAATCGTAGTGGATTCTCTGATGACTACATAATCTGAGTAACCTTTCTTATGTATAGGTTAAGGCGAATGAACGAGAAGATATCTGTCTGGGCAAGTGAACCCGCGTGGGGCCGCAATTTTCCCGCGTGTTTCAAAATAAGGACAATAAGATATCTGCCGAACAGTAGCAGTGTGCGTTCACGAATGTGTTCGCGAACGGACCTCAATTAAGTTCATTTGCCCCGATTGATCTCTGATTGAGGTTTTCGCCGGTTTCCTTTGGTCATACCAGGCAAATAGTACTTTGAATATTCCTAGGGCCAATTTCTTGCCATATTCTTCACTTTGTTGTTGTTAACATACTGTATAATATAGAATCAAAGTTTTATTGGGAATTTGAATTTATAATAAGTTATGGTTTTTAGACATCTTTGGTTCAGGCCGAGATAAGAAAGAGCAAGAGTGAGGAAGGTAAAGGCACGAACATTTTTCAGATACCATTCCGCCATTCGCCTGGTGAAAAGTAGGGAAACCCTAGAAAACCTCAGTCAGGATGGTCGAGTGCGCGGTTTGGACGTACGTACGTAAGTAGAGTGGGGTCACTTGACCGCACTTTCTTAAAAAATGCCCCTTTTTTCCAGGGCTTGCTGATAGTTAGGAGTTAATTTTCCAGGGCCGTACGATACATGGTGTCATGAGTTTTGGAACCAAATGAGATTTTTCTGGAACTAGATTTGGGTACTTTTTGTTCTCTTTTACGCCCCTTATTTTTAATTGTATTATTTTTTATAAAAGACTACGAACATATTTTCCAACCCTTATTTAACATTGAAGAGATGGACTACGACCACCTTTTTCACCTCTTTTGAACATAGAAGAGATTTAACCCCGAACATAGTGCACAAGGCTATGACCCGTATTTAACATAGCAGAAATTACACTACGCTACGACCCTCCAACACAAGGCTACGACCCCTATTTAACATAGCAGAGATACCTTTTTAAAACCCCTAATTAACATAGCAGAGATACCTTTTTCCAACCCCTAATTAACATGTCATAAATTCTTCACCCCCCCACCTATTTAATTCACATTATAAAAAGAGTACGGGGTTATTTTACGACCTAACCACCTAAATACACTTGGGGGGTTGTTGTGAATTTCATTAGAATTTAATTAATTACATAAAAGATTATGAGTTATATGGCATAAAAGTTAATGAATATATTTTTCAACGCCCCTTACGTCTTCTAACACTACACCTCACACAGTGCATAAGGCTATGACCCCTTATTTAATATAGCTGAGATTTAAGCACATATTGTACATAAGGTTACGATTTATTATTCCCTATTTTATAAAAAAAAGACTACGGCCCTATTTAACATAGCAGAGCTTAGACCAGTGGATAATTTTGTGAAATAGGGAACGAAGGTTATTTTGTAACCCTTATTCATTAGAGGAGAGATTTTATAAAAGACATAACAGAAATTATACAGCTTTTTTTTTCTAAAAAAACACTACTTTATAAAAGAATATGACCTCTATTTCTCAACTTATATAAATTACACCCAATAAAGGCATCTTGAATATATTTTATACATGTTAGATTTTATAATTATAAAATTACATATTAACATGGGCCTGATATTGTCTCACTTGTATTATATTAAAGTATTTTAAAAAAGCATTTTTAGTTTTAAATTAATTTTATTAAAATGTAATGAAAATTAATGAAAAATATTTCAAAAATGTTTACCTCGCGTATATATTTTTATATAATTATATTGTAAAACACAAGTAATATATATGAAAAATTGCCATGAGTTCAAGTTTTGTGGAGTAGAAGAACAAGAAGAAGAAGAAGATTTCCTGAAGAAGAATAGAAGAAGAAGAAGAAGAATTAACAACAGCAGCAGAAGAAGACGAGAGTTTAGGTAAGTAGATTTTTACCAAAATAACCTAATTAAAAATTAAGATAATAGCAATAATTGGGGATTGTAAATGGAAAAGCTTGTATTTTTAAAATTTTGTTTTATTTTTTCACAAGTAGATTTTTTTATCATATTAAACTAATTAAAAATTATTACATTATGAATAATTATAAACAATCATTAATATTTGGTCAACGAAATAAAATATTAAAAATTATGTTTTTTTTATATTTTGCAATTTTTCATATTGACTACTTCATACCCCAAAAGTATGTTAGATTTATAATTGTCTATAACTCGTAAACGAAACAACATATTAAAATTCTGTTTTCAGTTGCGGTATAAGGGTAGTAAATAGTTTATGTGAAAATATTGGTGACCTCGAGGTCAAAGGTCAAATATATAGTTGTGTATATCTCGCAAACGGAATAACATATCAAAATTTTGTTTTCAGTTTCGGTGTAAGTGTAGTAAATAGTTTATGTCAAAAAGTGGTGACCTTGACGTTACAGGTCATATATTAAATCGCGTATATCTCGCAAACAAATTAACATATCAAAATTCTGTTTTTAGTTTTGGTATAAGCGTAGCAAATAGTTTATGTGAAAATAGTGGTGACCTCGAGTCAAAGGTTAAATATTAAACTGTGTATATCTCGCAAACGGAATAGCATATCAAAATTCTGTTTTCACTTTCGGTATAAGGGTAGTAAATAGTTTATGTGAAAAAAGTGGTGACCTTGAGGTCAAAGGTTAAATATATAACCATATATATCTCGTAAACGGAATAACATATCAAAATTTTGTTTTCAGTCTCGGTATAAGGAGTAGTAAATAGTTTATGTAAAATAAGTGGTGACCTTGAGATCAAAGGTCAAATATATAACCATGTATATCTCGTAAACGGAACAACATATTAAATTTTTTTTTCAATCTTGGTATAAAGGGTAGCAAATAGTTTATGTGAAAAAGTGGTGACCTTAAGGTGAAAGGTGAAACATATAATTGTGTATAACTTGTAAACGAATTAATATATTGAAATTTTGTTTTCATATTTAACAACATAATATTACTCTTACATACTATAGAAGTTATGACGCAAAAAAAGTTAATATATTTTTTGTACATTAGCTATTTTACATTTTTTTAAAAAAAAGAAAAATTTCGTTTTTATTATTATTTTTTAAAAATATTAGTTAAATAATAATTTTTATAACTATTTATTTTTTATATTTCTTTTATTTAGATTGTCTAAGAACCTTGGAAAGAAGACTTCGAAGATTTCTAATAATTAGAATAATATAGATACTTTATTACTAAAATTAAGTATTTTATATACTAAAGTATTATAAGTAATAATAGTACATACTTTTTTTTAAAAAAATGGAGAGTTCTAGTAATATAACTATTATTAACCAAATAACTAGAAAGTATAAAAAATTTCGAATGAACGGTATAGTGATAACTGCGCAAATTGCGAGAACCCCTAATGGAGAATATCCAATTACTTGGCTGCGAAGGGGAATTGCCCAACTATTAAATATGTTAATGACAGCTCCTCATCATCAGGTAGGACTGACATTATGGAATTAGAACAACCTAGATAGGTCTTTTTGGTTTTCATTTCGAAAAGCAACGAATGTTGGGGAAGACTTTATCTGGGAGACTTTGAAAAGAGTTATACAGTCTAATGCAAAGTTTATGGAACAAGATCGTTTTGTTATTGATTTCCATCATGTGACCCTACCTATAGGGGAGGGGAGAGAAAGGCAGAATTTTACCTCTGATGAAGAATATATGAAAAAATGCAAGGGTATAGTTATTATTAAAAATAAAGATAGCAGCTGCCTTGGCCATGCCTTGGTAGTTGCTAAAGGGCTTATTGATAATCAGGGTGATAAAAATGCATGTAAGCCTTATTATAGCCAGCGAAGGAAATTTGTCTCTAGAAGTGAAATTATTGTGTAAAAGTGCAGGTGTTAATTTAATAAATAGTGGTGGAATACCTGAATTGAAATTGATTCAAGAGTATTTACGTAATTATACTATTACAGTATACGATGGTTTGACGGGGGATAAAACGTTTTTCGAGGGTGCGGGTGGTGAAAAGAAAATTAATCTCCTTTATATAAATAATTATTATAATGTTATTACTAATTTAACTGCCGCATTTAGCTGTTCGTACTTTTGTGATATATGTTATAAGAAATATAATAATAAACAAAGGCATATTGCTCATTGTAAGGCATTATGTCCTAAATGCCAGAAAAATCCTCCCTGTAAAAAACAGGAAGAACTGAATTGTGACAAATGCAACAGGTGTTTTTATGGTAACGAGTGTATGACATATTATATACAGACGGATTTGTGTTCTCAGTTAAAAGTGTGCATGATATGTCTCAAAGCATATGCTGTTAAGAAAAAATAGAAATCCTCACAAGTATGGGGAAACATATTGCGTAAACTGTGAAAATATGATGCCGCCCCGACATCTATGATATATTCGTCCTGATAAACCTACAGGTACTAAAAAATGGATGACGGTGTATTATGATATAGAATGTAGACAGGATGAAGTATTACGAGAGGGAGTAAACGAACATGTGCCTAACTTACTAATTACGCAGCAAGTATGTTATCAATGTTTTAAGGGGGTGATGATATTCCATGCACCATTTGTAGTAGACAAGAAAATATTTTCTATGGTGAAAAATGTATTGTTGACTTTCTCGATTATTTGAGTAACAAACCCGACAATGTTAATAAAGTTATTTGTGTTGCTCATAACGCCAGAGGCTACGACGCACATTTTATTCTACGTACAATAATAACAAAAAACAATGGACCCCTAATGTTATTATGAGGGGGTGTAAAATATTATGTATAGACTGTAAATATCTAAAGTTTATAGATAGTTTAAATTTCTCCCCTATGGCGCTGGCTAAACTATCTGAAGCATTTGGTGTAGATGAAGTTAAAGGTTATTTTCCTCATTATTTCAACACAAAAAATAATTAGAAACATGTGGGACTTATGCCCCACCCTAAATATTATGGTTATGACTACATGCAGGAGAAAGAGTAGAAAAAATTTATGTACTGGTACGAAATTTCCTCAAAACAAATATTTAATTTTAAAGAAGAACTAATTCGATATTGTCTCAAAGATGTTGAACTTTTACGTAAGACATGTGTTAAAATCATGATAGAATTTTAGGAAGTATCTCACGTTAATCTTCTGGTGGAATTTATAAGTATAGCCAGCGCCTGTAATTTGGTTTTCAGGCGCAATTTTCTGAAAGAGAAAATAATAGGTATTATCCCCCATAATGGATATCCCTGGGCAGACCAACAATCTGTGGAGGCTATTCAATGGTTGGTAGATGAAGAAAAAAGGTTGGGTATGACAATAGAGCATGCAGAAAACGGGCGGGAGTTAGTTTTATTAGGAATCATTTTGACGGGTACGCGTGTATCAATAATCAGAAACATATATGGGAATACCAGGGGTGCTTCTGGCATGGCTGTACCCGCTGTTATCCTACGGGGCGTAACACACAAATATACAATGATCCACATAATACAATGAATATTCGATATGACAATAGTTTAAGAAAAATTGCCCGTTTGCGCGAATTAGGGTTTATTATTCATGAGATGTGGGAGTGTGAATGGAAACGTAAATTACGTGAATATCTACATATTAAAGAGTACGTTTCCACACACCCAAAATGTAGAAAAAGCCCGATTAAGCCGCGTGATGCTCTATATGGCGGACGATGCTTCACAGTGAAATAATATTATAAAACAGCCCCGGGGGAGCAAATACATTACGTAGATATAATTTCGTTATACCCTTATTGTTGCAAAGTAAAAAAATACCCGGTGAGACATCCAATTAAAATTTACGTTGGAGTTGAATGCCCCAGCATTGACAAATTCGAGGGGATTGTGAAATGTTTAGTACTTCCAAATTCGAACCTGTATTATTCGGTTTTACCATATCATAGTGGGGGCAAACTTCTCTTCCCTTCGTGCCGCAAGTGTGCCGAAACTTTAAATATAGAAGAATGCGCACATAGTGAAGAGGAAAGGGCTTTCACTGGAACATGGGTAGTGGACGAAGTCCGTAAAGCTGTAGAGAAAGAACATAAAATATTAGAAATGCATGGGGTTTGTAAATATGAGGTGGTGGAGTATGATCCTGTTAAAAAAGAAGGGGGATTTTTTACAGAATATGTAAACATGTTTATGAAATTGAAAACAGAGGCCAATGGTTGGCCCCAATGGTGCAATAGTGAAGAGCAGAGAAATAAATATATTAATGAGTATTATGAGAGAGAGGGCGTGCAGTTAGACACTACAAAAATGAGAGAGAAAAATAAAGCTCGAAAAAGTATTTGTAAACTAGCATTAAATTGTTTATGGGGCAAGTTTGGCCAGAATGAAAACATGGGTCATGCAGTTATTATTCGAGATCCTGCAACATTCTATGATAAATTAACTGATAGCAATATAGATGTAGCACCCCCAATACCCCTTGATGAGGATACGTTATTATTAAATTACCATATATTGGATGAACCGAATATTTCTCTGAAAAATACAAATGTAATTATTGCAGCATATACCACCGCACATGCACGATTAGAACTATACAACTATTTAGAACAGGTAGATAAAGATGCCATATACATGGACACTGATAGTCTCATATATGCAGTCAGGCCTGGAGGAGTAAAATTACCCATAGGCGAATATTTTGGTGACTTCAAAAACGAATTAGAATCTCTAGGTCCAAATGCATATATTGGAGAATTTTGTAGTGGCGGGACAAAAAATTATGCTTATGAAGCTTTTAGTGAGGGCACTACGAAAACATGTTGTAAAGTACGTGGAATTGCTCTTAACAGCAATACAATGAAAATTGTTAATTTTGATCAAATTAAAAATATGGTTTTTAACGATGCCCCGCCGGTAAATGTGACAAACCCGTGTAAAATTTATCGTACAAAAGACAGCAGAATTATTACTAAGGAGGAGACGAAAACCTACCAATTGGTACATACAAAACGTAAACGAGTTAGCGGAAGTTACGATACAGTACCTTACGGATTTAAGAGAAATAAAATATTGTAAAAAGTATGGGTTGTGTAACTAACAGGTAGACAGACATACATTATGAATAATAAACAGCTTTCAAGTTATTTTTACTATATTAATAATTCCACTGATCTTTGTGTATATCTGAAATATGGTAGTGATTATAAGTTCTATGTATATGTAAAACTACGCATTACCAATAAGTGTATTGTATTATCCCTTAATGAATGGTACCGCCTTGTATCATATTTTATCTATATTGAGGACTATTTTAAGGAAGGTTTAAATGCTACTAAATATACTCTAAGTGATGAAACTATTTTAACGCTTGACGCTACTAATGACGATGTTAATTTAATTTATATTCATTCAGATAATAATAGAGTTGTAATTGATTTTTCCACATGGAAAAAATATGCTACTATTTTCCATGTATTAATGAGGCAATTTCTACATGTTCTAAGCTAGCTCCTCTAATAGGTAAATATTTATATGAATGTGTTATAGAGGGTACATTTTCTAAAGTTACTTTTGTTGAAGATACTGCTACAGCAAATCGAATTCAACTAGAATTAGTTTCTATGTTAATGGGTGATAGACATGTTTTATTTTTGAACAAGTATATAATAGAGAGAGAGAGAGAGAGAGAAAATATGGAGTTTCAACATCCCTTCACATGCATTATAACGGGGCCCACAGGTTGTGGAAAATCATATTGGGTCAAAACATTTCTCGATCATTATAATAAACAGTGGAAAAATATTATATGGTGTTACGGCGAGTGGCAGCCCTTATATAATACTCTTCGTACATGTTGTAAATTTAAAGAAGGATTACCACATGGTGATGAATTTTCAGTTGAACAAGGTCCGCACCTCATAATTATAGACGATTTGATGCGTGAATGTAATAACCGGTTTTAGATATTTTCACCAAAGGTAGCCACCATAGGAATTTAAGTGTTATTTTTATTACTCAGAATATATTCCATCAGGCTAGAGGTATGCGTGATATTTCATTAAATTGCCACTATATAGTATGTTTTAAAAATCCAAGAGACCAGGCTCAGATTAATTACCTGGCACGTCAATTGCATCCTGATAACGCAAAGTTTATTCAGGAAGCCTATCAAGATGCAACCCAGAATGCTCAAGGTTACCTACTATTTGATCTAAAACAGAATACTCCCGATGAACATCGTGTGCAAACAAATATTTTCCCTAGGATTCATTCAATTATGTTTATGTGCCTGTAAAATAATACTAACTTTAATATTTTATATATTTTAATAACTATTTTTACTATAATAGATGTTAAAAAATGATTAATAAACAGAATGCATACTTACTAAGACTTTTAGCAAAGGCAAAACCTAAAGCACGCAAGGCAATATTACAAAATGCAGATTCCGAATTAATTCGTTCTATTTGTGAATGTTCCTATAACGTATTGAAAGGAAACGTTCCGTTAAATAAAAAGGAGAAAAATAAATTGCGGAAATATAAAAATCAGCTTAGGTATCTGGTAAAGAAGGGACCGACGCTAAAACAAAAGAAATAGCGTTTAATTGTACAAAAAGGTGGTTTTGTCACTGCATTGCTTGCACCGATTCTAGGAGGTTTACTATCTAGTTTGTTTAAATAATACAGCATGCGAACTTGTTTTAATTTCACCCGAAAAATTACATTATTATCAAACTATATCTAATCTCGATGACGAGATGAAAGAAATTTTAAATAATAAGAGTATGAGTGTAGAAGCAAAATGGGTACAATATAGAGAGGTATTGCAAAAATATTTACATGTTGTTCAAAAACCGGTAGCAGCAGTAACAACTGCTACTAGTACTACTAAGAAACAGGGTGGTGCTGAGGAGGAGGAAGAGGAAGAGATCATATCTACCCTCCCCGAAATCTGCCAGCGTAAAGCAAGACCTTTATTACGTAAATTAAAACAAAACCCCAACATTCAATGGGATGTCAATGGTAATGTTAATATATATGGTAAATCAATTCCTGGTGCTAATATAGTAGATTAATATCTGATTTTGATAGGTGTCGTAAGAAAAATATTCCACCCACCGGCTGGGAACCATTTGCAGTACTATTAGCAAAATCAAATATACCCTTAGAGTATATAGGTAACCCTCAGCGAATAGAGTATATTCGAAAGCTGACAGTTGCTTCTCCCCGAAAACCAGAAGAGGAGGACGAGGAAGAGGAGCCGGAGCCATCGCGTAAACGTAAAAAAGCTGTCAATTGGCGCAACTATAAGCAATGAAGAAGTTAGCTAATATTTACTATAACCCTTCACACCCTGCCTCGTTTTCAACAGCTCAAGCATTATGGAAAGCTATAAAGAAATCAATACCTTTACACAGGGTGGAACAATGGTTAAAAGAACAACCGACATATACATTGCATAAACCAGCACGTAAACGGTTTCAACGGAATCCCTATCTTGTGTTTAATATTGACGGTCAATGGCAAGCTGATTTAAACGATATGCAAAGTCTACAAAAATATAATGATGGGTACAGGTATATTTTAATAGTGATTGATATATTTAGTCGCTATGCATGGACCGTGCCTGTTCGTAGTAAAACTGGTGGAGATATTATAAAGGCATTCGAGAAAATATTTACATCTAGCCCCAGGCGTAAACCTCTACGGCTACAAACAGATAAAGGTACAGAGTTTATTAACAGGCCGTTCCAGGCGTACTTAAAAAAGCAACATATTCATTTTTTTCACAACCGAAAACCCTAATATTAAGGCAAGCCTCGTAGAACGTTTTAATCGCAGCCTGAAGCAAAGAATGTGGAAATATTTTACAGCAAAGAAGACTTACTGCTACAAAGATGTGCTCCCCCGACTAGTTCACGGATATAATTCTAGGCCACACGCAGCACACAAATTACCGCCATCTCTAGTGAACCAAGATACGTTTCAACAAGTGTGGAATAGACTAATTACTCCGTCCCGTACCAGTGTTAAAGCAAAAAAATTTAAAGAAGGGGATACTGTGCGAATTACTAAGGCAAAACGACATTTTGCAAAAGGTTACAATGAAAATTGGACTCTGGAAATATTCAAAATAAAACAAATACAATATAAAGAAAAGAAAGTGGTTTATGTATTAGAGGATTTAAATGGTGATGTAATTCATGGTACATTTTACGAAGAGGAAGTTCAGGCTGTGCCACTGCCAAAAGTTTACGAAATAGACGAAATTTTAGAAGCTAAAGGTAAACGAATACATGTTTTGTGGCGGAGTTATCCTGCTTCATTTAATTCATGGATTCCAGTATCCTATTTAACGAACGGCTAGCAACATTTAAAAGACCGGGGCAATGGAAAGTTCCACCGCGTCAACTTGCAGAGTGTGGTTTTTATTTCGTCAGATTACCCGATATTGTAAGATGTGCATACTGTACTTTAGCATTAGGTAATTGGCAATCTTATAATATCCGCTTAAAAGAGCATAAACGTTGGAGTCCATACCGCCCTCTGTTAAGAGGTAACGTAGATGTGTGTGGTTATAAAATGGAGATAAGACCTTTTTCTATGCCTGAAAAAGGATGGTAATAATAATACATTATTATAAACTAGTGATATATTTATGTATATAGCAGAAAAGAAATGAATGATCCTTATCTAAAATATTATTCGCATCAAGCAGGTAGTGGATATAATGTATATAGAGGTGCACCATACCAAGAAGGGTATGGTATTGGTAGTTTTCTAGGTGGTTTATTCCGTACTGTATTTCGATTATTAAAACAAGGTGCAAAAACTGTTGGTAAAGAACTGTTACGTGGTGGTATTAATGTAGCCGAAGACGTACTAAATAGTAATAGACCCGTTTAAGAAGCATTAAAAGTGCACTGGCAGGAAGCAAAAAGTAATTTAAAAAATAAAGCTCGTAATAAAATAATTCAAGTGTTGGCGGGTGGAGGAAAACGTAAAAATAAGCAAACAGGTGGTGGTGGTGTAAAGAAAAAGAGGGTGAAGAGGAGAGATATTTTAAATTAATTATGGAGCAGCGTACTAGTTTTTACCTCACACTTCCCAGTAATATTTCCCGCAAAATACTCTTGCGTGTTATACTACAAAATTATATCATCCTCTCGTGCTGGAGAAAGGTGTGTGGGAAACAGCTGTTGTCGAAGTACATTATACAGGTTCATTTCAGAATGTTTCCAAATATACTAATAATATCTATTACAGGGGCTCGGATAAGGAAAGCTGGAACGTAACTAAAATAATGCCATTATTATTATGTTGATGATATTCTATCTCAAATTAACTATAAAAGCGATAAATTGAATTTACAATTAAAAGTTAAGGCTTCGGTAAAACGCGTTGAGGTTAGTAGAGTAAGAAAAGACGACAAGAGGGTGGAAGTTCGTCTATCACCCGAATTAGCCAGAATACTAGGTTTTGATCACATTCAGCAAGATGATATTGCACTTATCCATCATGCGCGTTATCCACCTGATTTACAGAAATCGCTACCCGTACACATGTATATTTATAGTAATATTGTAGAACCTCAGCTGGTAGGCAATACTGTTGCGCCTCTACTACGTATTGTAAATACGAATATTAAAGAGTATGGTACCAGTAATGTGCATATTTTTGAAAATTCTCATTATGTCCCCGTACAACGTAAACAGTTTGATCAAATTATTATCGATTTAAGAGATAGCACGGGTAATCCACTTCCATTCCAATATGGCAGTGTATGTGTAAAACTACATTTTCGTAATAAGGTATTATAAAATAAACTAGTGTGTGTATTAATAGCGGAAATACAGTGTGAGTGTACGAAATCAGAATTAGACCTATTTGCGGGTCTACCCGCTCAAACAAGTATTATTGGTAATAAAACAGTGCCGTATAAACCTCTGGCGTCAATATCTGATAATGCACCCATAGAGTTTGTAGTCCCCGGTCACGGTGATGATTATATTGATTTACCACATACAATGCTACATATTAGAGGTAAAATTACTAAACCTGATGGTTCTGATTTAACAACTGCTGATAAGAAAATTGGTCCTGTAAACGATTTTCTCAGTGCAATGTTCAGCGAGGTACAAATATATTTGAATAATCAACTAATTTCCTATTCCTCGCATACATATCCATTTCGATCGTATATTGAAAAACTACTGAATTATAGTGCTAATGCAAAACAACTAATCTTCAAACGGCAATGTGGTTTAAAGATACTACCGGACATATGGACAGTGTGGCCGAAAATAATAATCAGGGTTTTAAACAATGCTCACTTCTCACAGCGTTAAGTCAGCCCTTTGAATTACTGGGCTATATTCATGGTGATATTTTCAATCAGGAAAAATTTCTATTGAGTGGTGTACAGTTGCGTATTACGCTGATTCCAGCCAAACACGCATTTTGTCTAATAGGCGAAACTGGTGCTGAGGGAAAAGTTGTAATTACAGATGCAACGCTGTTTGTGAAAAAGGTTGATGTGTCGCTCACGGTGGAAATAGCACAAAATAAAGTATTACAAAATCCTAAATTTAGAGTAAAATATCCAATAACAAAGGTGCAGGTGAAGACAGAGCCTATACCTCAGGGCATTATGGACACCACTCTTCCAGATTTGTTTTACGGCATAGTGCCTAAGCGTATTATTATAGGGTTTGTTACTAATACAGCTTTAAACGGTGCTTATCAAACAAATCCTTTTAATTTTAAGCATTTCAGTATGTCATTCTTTACATTATATGTTGACGGAACTCCTGTTCCAAAGCATATTCCACGATATTTACAGGTTCTAGTATTTATTATTCTAATCAAGGTAATGATATTTCACTTGTCGAATATCCTAATGGTTGTACTCTACTGGTGTTTGATTTAACTCCCGATTCTAGTGCTAGTGCTGCATTTCATACTAGTCCCCTGTGAATAGTTAAAGTGCTCCCATAAAAACATGATAGTTTATAAGCAGAAGCAATAGCACAATTTTAAACAAAAAGTCTCTTTAAGCCTTGTTCGGATTCGAATATTTTTCCGTCAGACACAAAGTTTGACATTCTTTCATGCTTGTATGTTGTTCAATGTTGAGAATTCAATTTCCAACTATAATTTTGATGTTTTAAGAATTGTCCAGCAACTCAGGGTCGTAAATATAAATATTACTAAATAATGTATGATAATAGTCTAAAGTACATACGTAGACATACTTAACTACTTCCAGAATCTCAGTATTTTTAGATCATGTTCAATTGCGATGTCTCAACTAACAATGTCAACTGTATTTGGAGAATTGTCGTATGTGTCGATTATATAGTAAAACTGCACTATACAAAGAACGTTATTGTGGGCTCACATAATTGAGAGTTTCTGTGCGTAATGTTATTTGATGTTGAGAGAGCTTTTATTCTCCAATGTTTTAAGCTGCACCTTCGTTAATAAAATTGAATGCACTGCTTATAATTTGAACTCGGCAACCTTTCTTGTTTACTGCGATATTTTAGATGTATAAGAACCCAACAACATAGAATATTACACCTCCAGCAAGAACTGCCCTCTCCTGTGGTCTTTTATAAAAAATAAAACAATTAAAAATAAGGGGCGTAAAAGAGAACAAAAAGTACCCAAATCTAGTTCCAGAAAAAGTAACCACATTTGGTTCCAAAATTCATGACACCATGTATCGCACGGTCCTGGAAAATTGACTCCTGACTATCAGCAAGCCCTGGAAAAAAGGGGCATTTTTTAAGAAAGTGTGGTCAAGTGCCCCCACTCTACTTACGTACCTATCCATTGCCGATCCTTAGTCTGCAACATTACCATCTGGACCACGAGGGCAGATTGGGAGTTTGTTAAATAAGGAAAGATGTTGAACAACATATATAAATATGCAAGAAACAAAATTGCACTGCAAATTTAATGCCAGTGTTACTTTCGACTATTGAATAGGCTGTAGTCTAAAACACTTAAATTTTGAAAAACAATCATCATATTCGTTAAATGCTAAATCTCAGAGCTCTGAAGTACGTTCAGCTCATCTTCCAAGAGTAAATTAATTAATTCAGAATACTAATATCTACAGGGATTCCGCCAGATTTTTTAATTTGGTATGGTGCAAAGTTGGGAGGGTGCAAGCGGAGTTTTCGCTAATAATCTAGGTATTATTAAAATCAAGGAAGATAGAGAGTTTCTTTTGTCTCAAAGACAGAAAGGACGACCTGGTAGTATGGTTGGTAAAGACATACGTTTGGCGCGAAAAGAACAAAAGGGATACGCACAGCTTCAAAAGAAAGAGGAACGCAAGAGAAAATGCACTTATGAAAATGATTTGTTTGAAATTTATACAAGGAAAGACATGGAGATAAGCATTTCAAGTAATGAAGAGGAAAACCCAGTTGAGAATGTTAGAGAATGTATGTGTGTGTGTGCCCGGACCCTCCAAGAGATGCAAAAGAGGAAATACTAATTTTATTACTCCAAGACTGGTTGCTGCTCTTGATCGATACAAGGTCACTGATAGAGCAGCAATACATATTCTGACAGCCACGGCACAAGCATTAGGTCATAATGTAGAGGAACTAGTAATAAATAGGTCTTCCATTCACCGATGCCGGGAGAAAATTATTAGCGAAGTTTCACAGGACCACAAAATACAATGTCAGAGTACATCAAGTGCGTTAGTTGTGCATTGGGACGGAAAACTACTGCCGAATTTGACTGGCAGAGAGACTGTCGACAGGTTACTAAGAATTATTACAGGAGGTGGTCATGAGAGGCTAATTGGTGTTCCCATTTTGTCATCATCAAGAGGAGAACATATTGCTTCTAGTATAGTTCATTCGCTTGAAGAATGGAACTTGGTCAAGTTCGTGCAGGCAGTTTGTTGCGACACTACTCCCTGAAATATGAGTCCTGTCAACGGTGCTTGCATTCTGCTAGAGCAGAAGCTCCAAAAAATCTTCTATACCTTCCTTGTAGACACCATATTTATGAATTGGTTTTAAAATGTGTATTTGATAAGTGTTGTGTTTCGTTTGCATCTGGACCGGACGTTCCCCTATTTAAGCGTTTTCAGAACGAGTGGACTAAAATTAATTGCACTACCTTCATTCCAGGAATTGATGATGATGATGTAAGGAACAATATTTCCGATGTAAGAAATAAAGTATTAAATTTTACTATGAAACTTGTAGAAGCAGGACACCACAGAGAAGATTACAGAGAATTTTTAGAACTGACCATCATATTCTTAGGTGGTATACCTCCTCGAGACGTTTTCTTTCGTTTGCCTGGAGCAATTCACCATGCAAGGTGGATGGGAAAAGCAATCTACTGTTTAAAAATATTTCTCTTTCGCCAACAATTTCGTTTAACGAACCAAATAGAAACGGGTCTTCGGAGAGTATGCATTTTTCTGATACGACTATATGTGCAAGCTTGGTTTAAGTGCGATCAAGCATCCCATTCACCATTACAAGATCTGCAATTCTTGAAAGGTTTGTACAGTTATAGACAAATCAGTACAAAACCCCGTTTGGGGTAAAAGCAAGAGTGACGCAAGAATTATACTCACAAAAGAAGTGATATCTATTTTGCGAGTGACTTTCTTTGTGTCACTATGGCGAAAGTATTGCCTTTGTAATAAAATTAAGAGACAGTATCCTTCTGCCATACTGACACAAAGAGAGTCACTCGCAAAATAGATATAACTTCTTTTGTGAGTAGAATTATTGCGTCACTCTTCCTTTTACCCCAAACGGGGTTTTGTACTGATATCACTTATTTTGTAAGGCCGCCTATAAAAGAAAGACTGTAACACGAGCCATCTATGCCGCTTCTCTCTCCTGCACACACACTATAACGTGTAGGAGACACGTGCACTGTAAATACCATGGAGAAACCACATCTGCGAGGTTGCTTCGGTGACCTGGTGTTTAAGGCGTCGAGTTGGTAAACAAAAAACCCCTGGTTCGAGTCCCGGCGAGGTTAACACTAGATTTTCCTTTCAGAATATATTTTCATGTGTTTATATTCATTATTAATAATTGCTTTCCTGCATTTTACGTACATTATCTTAAGTTAGTGACCATGGCGAAGTGGAGGTTAGGTAAGGTTAGGTTCGGTCATGTAAATTTTCAAAATTTATTTTTATGATTAATATTTTTTTTCTTGCATTATTAGTATAGATGCCACCTCACTTTAATGCGAGGGTAAGGAATTCGCTTTTTTTACTTAGTGTCCGCACCTCCCGCTGAGTTTATGGCTCTAGCAATCCTCCTGTTTTTTCCTACGCAGGGCTGCCCGTCCACTTCTAATACTTACCAGACACTTTTCAATTCATTAAAGTACAAAAGACTATCAAATAACTTATAAAGGACACACTACGCGTGGAGCATCGCTCGAAAACGTACTCGAGTGGTCCATATATTTATTAATAGTGATTTATTTTCTTTCACCTGTAGCCCTCCATCCAGTAACTATCACATACTCACATTAAAGAATTAAATATGGGTAGTAATTGTAGAATGTAGGCTCATTATGATATACAACATAGTCTGTCGACACTGTTAATGTTTCACTGTCTGTGTTTGTGTGTTTGGATGAGTGTTTCTATGTATATGTATTTTCTGTGTATATGTCAATATATTGTTGTATATTTGGTATAGATCATATACTGACTTATTAAATGAACTTGACCTGTTATTAATGACGCATAGTAATCCCATCTTTACTTTTAATTCTCCAATACCTTTCGGATAGCTTCCTCTATTCTAGTTTCCCCCCGTTTTACCAGCCGAATGCCGGGTGGTAACAAGGAATCTGCCGCTACCTTCCCCATACTTTCTCCTACCTTATTCCGGCCTGAGTTATAGATGCTTAAAGATGTTAAATAAATTTTAATTTAAAAAATCAGACCCAACGAAAGAGTTCATTGAACGGAATGGTTCCAGTCCACTTTACCAAAAATTATAGGCGCCATCCTTAGAATATCACAAGTTTATTCAGGATTTTAATAGCCCAATCAACTATACCCAGCTCTCGTGGACTATTGGTTATGTTCGTTGACTTCGGATAAGCACGAGGTGGCGGGGAAACTTCGAGCCCTGTTCAAGTTGGCTGTCCTCACAGGCTTTGAGGTTTCCGCCAGTTTTAAGAATTGAATGCCGAGATGGTATCTAGAAACTAGGCCCTGACTGTTGCCTTCACTTTTCTTTCACCATACTAATAAAAGAATTACAGGTGACCTCCTATAATCCTAAGAAATTCTAAAGGTCAGAAATGATGAAAAGTTTTAATACATTTTTCAACTTCTTTAAGTCAGTTGACAAAACAAGAGAAAAAGAATTTTGACCTTGACCATCACCTTGACCTTCTGGGGATGTGTAATTCCGAGAACGACTTCAAGTGAACTTATCTCGCTAGTGCAATAAAGAGGACGGAGTGAATGCACTCGCCCCTGCAATAAGTTGTTTGCCTGCTTGATTCACATCAAGAAATTACAAAAGAATTGAATAATAGTTGTGCTGAGGACTTTGGTGGAACATGCTAAAGATTTCTATGATTATGTGTTAGAATATTACGTTAAACAAAGCATCAGTTGGTAAAACGTTGGCTTCGTATTCGAAATGGCCTGGGTTCTATCCCGACCATCCTGACAGGTCTTGCCAGGTTTTTACTATCACACCAGACAAATGGTACCTTCAACTTAGGACTTGGCCGACTCCTTCCCGCATCCTTTCTCCTACTCTTTCCAGCCGGAGCTATAGCTGCCTAAAGGCCATACATCAATTCAATTCAATAAACAAAATAAACCTTTTCCTTCTGAACTATGGTCAAAGTTTTCAGAAACTTCCGTCTTTACTACAAATAACTGCGAGGCGTCTAGTTCTATCTGTTACTGTCTACTCCAGTAGTAATTGCTTATTTCCTGAGTCAATTTGAAATATTCCTTATCGAAATTTAGCACATTTGTAGGTTTCCCGCTACATATGCAACCAGAGATGTATTTAAGGGATAGGTCCTCCCCTCCCCCGAAATTAAGAGTTTAATGCAGAATTAGTATAATTTTATTAGTTAGATTCTTCGTCACATTGTTTTATTACGTTCCGTATAACTTCCCTGGCTTTACTATGTCATTTTCTGCACACTGAAGGCATTATCGAAGAGATAACAAAGTCGCACGGAGTAAAGATGCACTAGAAAAATATCACAACAGCACCGGACCAACACTCACGCTACACAGACTGAATCTCCGAAGTGACAATTTTCATACGTCTGGCAATCCTGAAATTTCGGCTTGGGTTGGGAAAGGAGAGGAACATTTTTGAGTACTGACTCGTCTGAAAGGAAAGAGAAACACACACCTTGTACCCAACTTCGTCACCCCGCGTACGCAAACAAGTCAGAAGCGGAGTGTACATTTTCTTAAATTACTGACCATGGGAACGTGGAGGTTAG
The DNA here is from genome assembly GCA_022664845.1 of Lepisma saccharinum. Lineage (NCBI taxonomy): Eukaryota > Metazoa > Arthropoda > Insecta > Zygentoma > Lepismatidae > Lepisma > Lepisma saccharinum. The sequence continues at coordinate 14,438 of JAGDQP010001348.1, read as the reverse complement.
GTAAAGTTAGGTACGGTCATGTATCTTTACATTTTTCTCCTTTACGTTATACCCAGACGAGTGGAGCAGCGGCGGAGAGCGTTCTCCGTACGGGCTCGTATTTAAAAAGTGGCACGTGTCACTATGGCGGAAGGATACAAGATCGATTTTGCTCCATATCTCGAAAACAGTAACTCCTATCAAAATTCTAAGCTTGGATTTAGCCCCATTGATGGGGACCTGCCACCCATTTGGGGCTAAAACAAAAAGACACACAGAATGCCGGACATACCTTTCTATCATTTGTGAAAATTTTGTGATTCGGTTAAAAAAGTCGTACCTTTTGAACAGCTCCACCGATTTTAACATATAATACATCGTTTGAAACGTATTGAAGCGTAGAATAAGATCCAGTAAGTTTCGGTCGCCTATATGGTTTGAGGTCAGTGCTATCCTAAAAAATGTGAAATTTTGATATTTTTTTCAAAGCACCCTAGGGGTTCCAAGGAGATCTTACCTACCCAATGGTTTTCCTGTGTCTTAGTATTGGAAAGAGCTTTCAAATGCAAGTTTAAGCATCAAAATCGGACTTATATTTCGGTAGATCCGAAACTAACTGTATACTATCTGAGTGCCGCTAACAGTGTCCTTTGCCAGCGTCACTCCAAGAACTGGCGTTCTTCATGATAAATGAAGAATTATTTGAAGTGGCTCTTTCTAAATTTTCTTGCCATCTATGGTACTTGACGGAGGAACATGTAGCGTTGTGGCTTTTTGATGATGAAGTTAGAGTAATGGAAAAACAAAAAATGGTTGAAAGAATTAAAACTGTAAGGGGAAACCGTGAAACAGCAATGAGGCTTGACGCAAGAGGTGATACTATAAAAATTCTTGTGAAAAGAGAAATCGGTGATTTTGTTACAACAAACACAAAAAGTTTCTTCGAAAGATTTAAAATATCTAAAGTGTTTCTTGAGTGTGATCCACTTTCATGGTCAAATAACAATGACTATCTTCAAGGAAAGACAATATTTCAATTCTTCCACGTAACAAACGAATCAGCAGAAAGGAGAGTGAAACTAATGGAAGATTACAACAACGTTCTGACGAAAAATGAGGAGCAGAAACAGTTTCTTTTGCAGATAGTGAAGGCCCACAGACAATCGTTTCCTAGATGTGACAAAAGTGAACTATGTAGCAAAAGCAAGACTGAAAACTTTCCTTAAAGCTACTACATAAATAAGGGATATTTCAATTTCTTCCAAGTTATAATTTTCTCTTTCCTCAGAATGCTATATGAATCATCTTGATGGAAACTTATTTGTAGTTAATAGCGAAAGAAAGATTTAACTTTCTCTAGCATTTTTGTTTGAGTTTCAGTTAAAGACTTCCAAAATTCTTATAAATCTGTGGTCCGTAATTACAATAAAATAACATTACATCGAACCATTTCGCTTTTCACACGTAACAACTCTTACATGATTATAGGTAACTTGAAAATAATGCCAGATTTACGTTTGTGGTGAAAAGCTATCCCAAAACTATATGTCACATGACCCTCTTCCCATCTGAAAATGTTGACCTGAATCCAAGATGGCGGACTTCAAGATGGCCGCCATGATAATGCTATACAATATTAGGTTGGTCTTTTCCTCTAGTTCCATTATCCAAGATATCTTCCCATTCCCTTAAGCCATTTCGAAATTGTAAGGGTTTATTCCAGATTTTCCCCATATACTATGTAATGTAAACGGATTCAAAACTTTAGGTCGCTTTAGGCACCATTTAATATTATTCAATGGATCTAATTTTTTTACTGGCTTAATTTGGTCCCACATGGAACTATTTT
>JAGDQP010001348.1:0-12210 GCA_022664845.1 Lepisma saccharinum | reverse complement strand
CTATACGTGGCGACTCTAAACTGTCAGTCACTTGCAGAAGAGGACAAATTACAAGAATTACAGAATTAACTCAAGAGGATTAAGTAGGACATCATAGGACTATCAGAAGTATGGAGGAAGAATGAAGAACAGTTGGAACTACCGTCGGGGCATACGTTCGACTTTAAAGGAACAGAAAATGGAAAACCGACAGGCGTTTGCTTTATAGTTAACAAAGACCTGAAGTCACGGATCACAGAAATTGAAGTAATTTCAGATAGAATCGCACGGGTAGTAATAAAGATAAACAACAGGTACAGTATGGACATTATACAAGTGTATGCTCCAACATCCTCACATCCGGAGGAGGAAATCGAAGACCTGTACGAGGAGATACAGAAGATTTTGAATAGTAGCAAATCGCATTACAAAATTGTAATGGGAGACTTCAATGCGAAAGTAGGAACCAAGCAGAGCAGTGACACGAAAGTGGGAAACTTTGGATTTGGTAAAAGAAACAAGAGAGGAAAGAAGTTAGTGGAATTCTCAGAAGCCAACAGACTGTTCATTTCCAATACATTTTTCAAGAAACCGCCCCAGAGGAAGTGGACATGGAAAGGTCCAAATGGGACCAAAAACGAAATAGACTACGTTCTATCGAATAACAGGGCAATTGTGCAAGACGTGTCTGTTCTGAACAGTTTCAAAGTCTCGAATGATCATAGGATGGTGTGATGTAAGCTGAAAATAAATACTAGACTTGAGAGAAAGAAGCTTATCAGAGGAAAACCGCCACTTTTAGATCTGGAAAATCTAGGGAAAAACAAAGAGACATTCGAAATAGAACTAAGCAACAGATTCAGCGCCTTGGAAGAGTTAGAGGATGAAGAAGACATCAACAGCAGAAATAAAATACTGACTGAGACAATAAGAGAAACAGCCAACGAAATAGCAGGCACCAGAAAGAAAAGAGAGAGGAAAATCTCAGAAGAAACTAAACTCTTGATGAAGAAAAGAAGGGAAATGAAATAAGAGGAAAATTGAATACATAGAACTAAATAAAACCGTAAGGAAGAAAATCAGAGAGGATATACGAAGATATAACGAAACTCTTGTTAGAAATACAATCGAGGAGAACAAGAGCCTGAATAAAACCAAACAACAGCTCATGATATTGAAAAAGCAAATAATTGCAGTTAAGAGACCAGACGAGACCGTAACACAAAATAACGAAGAAATTATAAAAATATTTGAAAATGTCTACAGAGAATTGTACTATTCCGAAGAAGAGCTAGGAAATGAAGACTCAGAAGAAAATGATGTAGATGTCCCAGATGTAATGAAAGAAGAAGTGGATAAAGTACTTCGGGGGATGAAGAACGGAAAGTCGCCAGGAGAAGATGGACTCACAGCAGAGATGTTTAAATGGGGAGGTGAAAACATGAAAGAGGAGCTTGCGAAATTATTCTCAATGTGCCTGAGCAAGAGAGAAATACCCAGAAGTTGGAATAATGCTGTTATAATTTTGTTGTACAAGAAAGGGGACAAAGAACGCGTCGAAAACTACAGACCAATTAGTTTACTGTCAGTTCTATACAAAATGTTCACCAAAGTTACTTTGAACCGTATTAAACGGGACTTGGATTTTAACCAGGGAAGGGAACAAGCCGGATTTCGTCGTGGATTTAGCACAATGGACCACATACAAACATTGAATGAAGTTATGGAAAGGACTAATGAATATGAACTTCCACTATGTCTGGGATTCATAGATTTTGAAAAAGCTTTCGATTCGGTCTCCTTGTCATCAGCGCTTAAATCACTTGAACATCAAGGCATCGAAAATGCGTACATCAAGCTACTGCGAAACATTTATACGACTGCCACATCTGTCACTAGACTGCATCAAGAAAGTGAAAAATTTAAAGTTGGAAAGGGGGCAAGGCAAGGAGATTCAATTTCTCCAAAGCTGTTTTGTGCGGTCCTGGAGAGAGTGCTCCAAAATCTAAATTGGGATGAAGTTGGAATTAAAATTAATGGCGAATATCTTCATCACCTACGGTTAGCTGATGATATAGTACTGTTTGCTTCAAATGCAAAAGAACTACAAACCAGAATGGAAGAACTGAATAATGAGAGTTCGAAAATAGTCCTTAAAATGAATTTAAGTAAAACGAAGGTCATATACAATCAATATTCTGCAAAAAGTGATATAAAGATTAGCGGAGAGACAATAGGTATAGTTGATGAGTATGTTTACCTAGCCCAACTCAAAACATCGAATTCCAAGTTAACTGATGAATCTTACCTGTGATGATGTACGGCTGTGAAACTTGGACATTAAATGCGCAAACGACTCAAAGATTGAGAGTCACACAAAGAGCAATGGAGAGATGCATGCTAGGAGAAACCAGGAGGGACAGGAAGACAAATGAATGGATTCGTGCACACACAAAGGCAATCAAGACTGCGAAGAAGCTGAAGTGGAAATGGGCCGGTCACGTAGCTAGACGAACAGATGGAAGGTGGACGACAAATATACTACATAGGATTCCTAGAGAAAAGAAGCGACCCAGACGACGTCCGAATGCAAGATGGGTAGATGAAATCAAGCGTTTTTCAGGAGCTACATGGATGAGGATAGCAGCAGACCGAGATATGTGGAAAGAAAAGGGGGAAGTCTTCATCCAGCAGTGGATAGAAAACGGCTGAATGTGATGATGATGATGTGATATATATACTGAATTAGCAAAACTCATGGGATAACGCAGCGATATGGCATGGAAATGAGTCTATAATCCCTGGTACACTTCAGGAGGCAGTTGACACCACACAGTCTGCAGAGCGGAAACCAATTGCGGTCTGTTCGAAGGTGGAGGATCCAGTGCACGGAGCTTGGGTTCAACGGCATCCATATGCTCAATAGGGTTCATATCAGGGCTCCGGGATGGACTGCTCAATTGTTGGAGCTCCCCTGCATGTTCTTCGAACCATTCTCGGACGAAATGGGAGCGATGTGGGGACGCATTGTCATCTTTAAAGACAGCAAGATCGGCAGGGTGTTGAAAGTCCAAAAACTGGTGTAGATGATCTTCGAGCGGCTGACGATACCATGGACCATTCAACGTGTCTTCCAAAACAACCAGAATGTCAGATTTTGATGTCAGATCAGCAGACTACTGACAATAAATTTCTTTAGATTATTGGCTCTCATCGGCCATCCAGACACAATAATGTGACGTGGCACTGCGGTTGATAACTAATGAAATAAAATCATTTCTGATATGATGTGTAATGATGGTATGATATGTAATGATACGATGTATGAATTAGTGTCACTTATCCGAGATACGGATTTTCTTGTTTGGTTGGGGGCAACTCTGTTCGTGTGCTCTATGGTTTGAATCACGTAATATTTAAGCTGTTCCGTCAGTTTGATATTTCGTTTTTTTTTTTTTTTTTTAATGTGGGCAGGATTTGATGTGAGTTTTAACATCAGATCCTGTTCGACCACGGTATGTAGTGGGCCATATTGTATTTGTGTGATACAATTATTTCGAATGTTTTATAAGTATTTTACGAGTGGATGGCTGTGTGATTCAGAGTTGAGCAACATAGTGTTTTCAGTGTCAAGGGAGAAAGACGCCAGAATTTGGAATTAATTTTGGGGAAGTTTTATTCTTTTATACTTTACAAAATTGTATCCTGGTTGGCGGTCATTTCGTGTGACCTGGAGCGACGGTTATTGGGAAGCCTCAGTCAGGCTGGTCTGAACAGCCTGCCTCTTCTTGTGTGGTTTTGTACAGGTTTGATTAGATTTGAGTATATATTTGTGAATGATATTTTCGTGTATTATTTGAAATTTGTCTGTGAAAGATTGATTCATTCTTGCGAACTTCGTAGTCCACGTGGGAGCTACTTCATTCAGAATATTTTTGATATTCATTTATTTTGTTTTAATGCATAGTTTTTTATATGTAATCTTTATTCACTAACAGAATAGTTTTGTAATAAACTTGACTTTGAAAATGTACTATATTATAATTGAAAGTGTAACCGCTGCTGCTTATGCCTTCTTCGTTATCGGCACCGGGATAGTAATTCCGTTTTGTAAAGCTAGTTTGAGTTGTTACTTCAAGTTTATAGGAATCAGTCTCCTGTCGTATGGCGAGGAATGGGTGGGCGTTGGACGCCTTTAAATCTCAATAGGAGGTATAACATTACGCGGAGTTGAACAGAATCTCTAGCAGTAGTGCTAAGTTTTAGGTTTGGTGGTTGTAACAGTACAAGAAAGTAAATATTCATGTCATTGACTACAAGGCAGGTCCAGGAAGTCAAGGTTAGAAGAGTAGTTAAGAACGCAAGTTGTTGCTCTTCTTTTTCGTGGTATCTTCCATTTCAATCACTTGTATCAGTGTAGGTTTGCTAAAGAATTCGATGAACATGAGTCATGCTCAATCAGAAACTGATCTTACCTACAGAGTTCGTGATTTGCTGTTATTAAGAGCTTATTCTCAAAAACAAACTATAAGTAATTTTAGTTACGAAGAATTGAAGCATTTGTCTGAAGGCATTAGTTTTAAATGATGAGAATGAAAAATCTAAGAATAAGTATGTAGATTTTGAATCTATTTTGGAAAGGTTAGGTAAATTTTGTATGGAAAAACTAACATTTTTAGTCTCAAAAATGTAAACAAAAAACAAGGGGTTTCATCTTTGAGAATTGAGGTTCTGGGTAGGATTGCTGGTATACAGAATTCCTTATATAAACAGTATGAAAGTTTTACTCCTCAGCAAAAGGATTGTGTTAATGTAAATTGTGATAGTCGTGGAGCTAAGTTGTATGGCAAGACATGTGCCAGTACTTTGCAAAATTTCGTTCCTACTTTGCCCTTCTGCGATGGAAGCTCAGTTGGCAATTTGTATTTATTTTTTTGCAAGCTAGATCAGTTTTATGATGAGGATATGTTCCTATTGGAGGCATTTATGCTTTCGTTTCAAACTAAATGTGTTAATCCGTTGTGGGATGTTACAAAGCAAGCGCTAAAGAAATGCCGGACATTCAGGACACATGTCCTAAAAGAGCTAGTTTCTTCTCATGCTTGGCAAGCGTTAACTGTGAAATATTGGTACAGTAAACAAAGTGAAAGTGAACCTTTGAAACAGTACCTACGGTACAGGAACTTAAATTAGTTAGGCGTATTCTGACAATTAATGTTAGTGACGATGAATATTTGTCAGTTGTTAGTAATGGACTGCGTCCTTCTATTAGAGAACGTTTGCCTATGCCTATGCCTTTTCTATGCCTAGTACTATTGTCGAATTTGACAAGCTTGTTCGAAACTTCGAGCGTCATGAACTGTACTATAGGCAAATTTTACAAAAGTAGTGATGTAGTCCCTGGTTCGAATTCCAAGTTGAACGTAAAGAAGGAACTTAAATGTCGGGAATGTAACCAAAACCATAAACGTTCATGTCCTCAGTATAAAGGGGAAAAGAAAGTAAATTCCATACAGTCTAGTAAAAATTGACATGATGGGATTTCCAACGAACTGAATGCTGGGATGTACCTTAAGTTAAGAGTACGTCTGAGGGAAGTTACCATGTTTATGAATACTGGTTGTGAATGCAATGTTATCGATTCTGCGTTGTATGAAGAGCTAGTAAAAGCCAAACTATCAAAATATAATCGCAAATACTATTTGGGGGGCAAAACTATTAGTAATGAGAAGATGGTTTTGAATACTTCGGTCTTCATTAAAGTAAGTTTCAATAGAAAGTTCTTTAAGTTGAAATCTTGTCTTTAAAAACGTGGGATGCGAACTATTGTTGGGTGCCAAATCGTTTATGCATTTGCAAACAAGGGTTGATTCTGAAATCCAAATAATGACTTTTGGCAAAATATCTTTGACTGTTCCGTTTTCTGATAACATGTGTAACTAGAAATTTTCGAGAAACAGAAACTGTGTGACTTCTTTGTCTCGTTCTAGGGGGAGGCGTTTATCAGATGTTTCCATCATGCAAACCAGGGAATTTGATGGTGCGTCTTTGGCCCTAGAACATAACCTATGTGCGGTTGGCGGTACTGGTAGCAGTCGGCGGAAGTGGCGGCGGCCTGAGTCATGTCAGGTATTTCGGCAAGCGGAGATGAATGACAGGTATGGCAAGGACCGACATAAAGTTGTTGCTGGTTTACATGCCAGACATTATTCGAATGGAACAAGGCGAAATTTTGGTCAAAACAGGGATTCTTCTGGAAAAGTGACCTGAAGGATAAAAATACGGCTAATAAACAACTTAATATTTGTGAAACAAAAAGTGTAAGCATGAAATCAAAAACAGTGTTAGCTAATAATGGTGTTGTTTGTCCTGTTTAAGAAAATAACGTTATTTTTTTAATGAAAGTGGTAATCCTCCTTGGATACCTGAGGGATATCCAAGGGATGTACTATTGTCAGAATATGCTGATGGTAATATTTTCTGTTTAGAGGAAAATAACACGAGTTCTTAGGTGACTGGAGAAGTTGTAGCAAATTTGATTGATAAGTTTGAACCGACTATAATAAATGAACGTAGGGATGTGCCTATATTTATTTCAGATTTCCAAAATGAGTACAAGTACGTTATAAGTGACAAAATAAAGTGTATAAATATCATAATTTTGAATACTCATTTGAGGTTAATGATCAGGAAGCGGTGCGTGAGAAACCGTATACTGTACAACAAGCTATGAAACTTGAGGTGAATGAATTAACGCAAGATCTTTTAATGCATAGGGTTTTGGAGGAATTACCGTTCCCGGCGTTCCTGATTCGTAATCAAAACAAATCTCTTAGGCTCCTCTGTAATTTTTTAGAAAATTAACAGTAAAATAAGGAGGGGATACGATTGTGTGTCATTGGCGCAGTTAAGTGAGGCTAAAATAATAAGCTCCTGCGATATCAAGAAGGCTTTCTACCAAATCCAATTGGCTCCTGAGTGCAGAAAGTACACTGCATTTGACTTAGACGGTAAAATCTATCAGTTTTGTCGGGTGGCGATGGGTATGAACATGGGAATTCAATCTTTAGTTAGAGCGTTAGATGACATCTTTTCTGACATGAAGGGTCATGGGTAATATTGCGATTATTTTGTACCATATTCTCAGTCTGTGGAGGAACATCAAGAACTTTTGCATAGTGTTCAGCCATTTAAAGGAAAGGTGGCTTTATTGTAGCACCTTCTAATCTATTGTTTTTCTAACGTACTATTCCATTCTTAGGATTCTCTGTAGGGAATGATGAAATGCAAATGTTGCCAGAGCGATTAGAAGCTATTTCTAAATTAACTATTCATAAGAGTCGTCGAGCTCTGGGCAAGCTTTTTGGTTTTTTTTTGTGAGGATTTTGCTGAAATTCTGTCCTCTCAAGGCACTTCCGTCAGAAAAGACCAAGCTTGTCTGGACGGATGAACATACTCAATGTCTTGAAAGCGTTAAGCAGGCATTTGCGCAAAACATAGTTCTTAAGACTCCGAACATGAATGAGACATTTTATGTGCACGCAGATGCAACTTTGCGCTGTTTAGGCGGTACGATTTTGCAGAGAGATAAAGAGACAGGATCGTTGAGACGTGTATCACTTTACAGTCGTAAACTTAAGAAGAATAACTTAGAATTCACAATTTTCAGTTTGGAACTTCTACGCTTATATAACCTAGTTGAAAGGTATAAGAAATATCTTTGTAATAACTTTACAATTTATGTAGACAATATGTCGTTGGTACAGTTGTTAGATGATGCGAAAAAATGGCAAGGTATGGTAACAACATTGAAAGATTGTTGGACTATAAGTTTGATATTGTAGATATACCTTCAGGTAAAAATCTATTAAGTGATTACATCTCACAGATGTATGATAGTACCTTGTTTGAAAATGCTGAAGGTGACCCAGATCAGAATTTAGATAAGATGCATGCTGGTAAAATTTGTACATTGTGGTCTTTGCCTCTTGTTTACAACGACATCCATAAATATCAGAAGGATGATAAAAAGTTGGCTGAAATTTGTAGTAAACTGGAGCAAAGTAGGGATGACATGGGCCAGTATCAATTGAAAACCGGTTGTTATATATGAAAACAAAGGCTAAGGTAAATTCATACAAGATATTGTTGCCTGAGGTATTACAACCTATGATTATGGAATACTACCATCAAAATATAACCAACTATGGTGGTCATATCAGAGTATGCAAGACCTTGTGTAAAATTTCAGGACATTTTACATGGCCAGGGAAATTTGATGATGTTAGAAAATTTGTAAGACGCTTGTCAGAAATCCAAGGCAGATAATGTTAAAAAGCAAGGCCAGTTAATTTCAACTTTTCGTAAGAAGGTTAACTCGCATTGGTATACAAATTTTGCGGACCCGCCCGCAAAGAGTGGTAAAATATATGTATTTAATTTTATGTCTAGTTAGTGTTTCTAGCTATTTATATCTAGTTCCATTGAAAGTAGCTAATACAAAGGTGATTAGGATAGCAATGAATAAGTTATTCTGTAAGTATGGGTACATTGAAACCTTGCCGACGAATAATGCCTGATATTATACCTTTTATAATGTCTTGTTTGGATAGGGGATTAAACATATCCGTTCTTCGAGTTACTTTGCCAGTGGAAATCTGGTTGAAGGGTACGTTCGAACTGTGAAATATTCTCTCAAAGCTTACTTACAAGGGAAGCAATCCAACTGGAAGTAATTTATTGACAATTTACGATTGTGCATAAATTCAGTTCATCCATGTTAGTTATTACAGTGCTTTTCGATTGTATTTTGGTAGGGACTCTACTGCTCCATTGCTAACAAAGTGGAAAATATCTGATAAAGATCTGAATGAAAATGTCAAGGTCTGGGAAAAAGCCGTGTTGAACATGGAGAAGGCTTGGGAGGTTCTTCAAAATTTGTACAATAAGACGAACTCTTATTAACTTCCAGGTAGCGGACAAGGTGTTATTTAAGTCCCAGGTAAAGTCATCTTTAAAAGATAAGGTGTAAAAATCTTTGACAGACAAGTACTTCGGTCCATTTAAGATTGTGACCTTGAGAACACCCAATACGTTTTTGTGCAAGAATGATGATGGGAAAGAGGTTGTGACTCATGTCTCTTTCGTCAAGAAGTATTTACCCGACGAGATTAGTTTTTCAGATTTCTGAATCGAGCCTTTCCTTCTCTCTCCTCCCTCTCTTGTTTGTTTTGTTTTGTCCAGTTCTGTCAATATGGATGTCAATGTCGTATCATGATTACCATTCTACCTAAATGTTACTACTCACAAAATCAATGGTTTTGTGTGATCATTAATTGTAGAATTTCCCCTATATGGTATATATTCCATCCCTCCCTTTACCTTATCACGGAGTATAAACTTTATGAATGGATTATGAAATGTGTTTAAAATTTAACGTCGACTTATATATATAGTCTGGTTGCATGTCCCAAAGAGTACTTTCCAACTTTTAGGTTATACTTATGGACAGCCTGTATATCTAGACTTGTAATTAAAAAGTAAGTTTCATGTGATGCACCAGCTCAAAAAGTTTTGTTCTGTGAGGTTATGAATAAAATCCTTGTCTTTCCAGGTGGCAGGAGCAACAGAATTTGAAAAATGGAGGCTGCACAGTCAAAGTTTGCGCGTATTGGCATGTCATATGGTTTTATCTGCTGTAACAATGAAATCGATATGGAAAAAACTGGAGGTGCTTTCGGAGTACCCAGTGGACGGTCGTGAGAAGGATTTGCAGTTCCTGCTCTGCCTTCCGAATAGATTTCTGCTGAAAACGCTGGAGAAGCCTGGAGAATTATTTCCGTATCTTCTTCACTTGTTCTTGATCTGCCTACATGGTGCTTCAATTCCATACTGCCTGTCGCCATGAAGTTGCTGTATCATTTTCTTCTGGATTGCCAAGAGAGTGGTTCTTTCCCGTATCGCTTTCTGAACCTTCACTGGACTTCTGTGTCTGATTTGGTTTGAATAAACCAAACCACACACTGTGCCTTTGCCTATGCAGTCTCCATTTTTCAAATTTTGTTGCTCCTGCCACCTAGAAACACAAGGATTTATTCATTACTTTACAGAACATACGTTTTTGAGTTGGTGCATCACATGAAAGTTACTTTGTTACTCTATGTTAATTACAAGTCTAGTTATATGACATTGAAATTGTAAAGTATCTTTTCGGACACCCGGTATATTTTCCTGAATTTGACATGGTTTGAATTTTTCTTGCTCGAAGATGTCTTATGTCTGGACTCGGTTCAGTGGAAATGATAATATATTATTTTTCTTTGTAGATATGAGTGTTTTATTTCGATGTGATTTATTACATGATGTGGATATATTTTAATCATGATTATTTGGATGTATTAGATAAATATTTGCGATAATTTCACTTTTAGTTTTTTTATTGATTTCCATGTGTATATGTATTTGTTTTTATCTTATATTTATGATGAGAGTATTCAGATAGTATTTTTGTTGATTCTTATTTTTTTTATTTTGATAGATGTGGTGGTGCATTATCCTGTTGATGTTATGAGGTAATGTTAAATTAGTATGATTTTTTCCGAACATAAATCCGTGATTTACATTCCCGAGAAAGGGGTAGTTTGTAATGATATGATGTGTGAATTAGTTTGAATTTATCCGAGTTATGGATTTTCTTAGTTTGGTTGGAGCAACTCTGCTCATGTGCTCTATGGTTTGAGTTACGTAGTATTTAAGCTATTCTGGGATTGGTCAGTTTGACCCTTCGTTTTTTTCTGAATGTGGAGGGGATTTCATGTGCGTTTTGACATCAGATTCTGTTCAATCACGGTATGTAGTGGGCCATATTGTATTTGTGTGATACAATTATTTCGAATGTTTTATAAGTTCTTTACGAGTAGATAGCTGTGTGATTCAGAGTGGAGAAACATAGTGATTTCTGTGTCAGGGAGAAAGACGTCAGAATTTGGAATTAATTTTGGAGAGGTTCTTATTTTTTTATACTTTACAAAATTGTGTCCTGGTTGGCAGCCATTTCGTGTGACCTAGAGCGACGGATATTGGGAAGCCTCAGTTAGGCTGGTCTGAACAGCCTTCCTCTTCTTGTGTGGTTATGTATAGGTTTGATTAGATTTGAGGACATATTTGTGAATGATATATCCGAGTGTTAAGCAGACTCTGTGTAAGATTGATGTGTTCTTGCGAACTTCGTAGTCCACGTTGGAGCTACTTCATTCAGAATATCTTTTTTATATTCATTTATTTTGTTTTAATGCATGGTATTTCATATGTAATTTTTACTTGCCGTAATAAACTAGTTTTGTAATAAACTTGACTTTGAAAAAGTACTACATTGTAATTGAAAGTCTAACCGCTGCTACTTATGCCATAGGTGTAAGCTCACTCGTAACAGGCTGTCGGTGCTTTCCTATTCTTCGTTATCGGCACCGGGATAGTAATTCCGTTTTGTAAAGCTTCTTTGAGTTGTTAATCAACATGCACGGCAGTGCATGAGCCAAGTTCTTCACGTCAGAAAACGTCAGCACTGCCAGAAGCATGTTATACAGGAACAAGAGTTTATGGCAAAATCGACGATTTGGGGGGCCCGTAAGAAAAAAGATGTAAAGATATGAGCTTTTGCCGTTAAGGAGATATGATAAATATGTGCAGATGTACAAAATTTCATATTCGTATCTCAAACTATGTTCTAGTTGTGGACCCCTGAAATTGCACATTTTAGGCTAACTGACTCACTCACTCACGCACTCACTGACTCACTCATCATATTGTTTAGGGTGTTTGGAGTAAGCTAGAAACATGAAATTTGGTATGAAGGTAGAGGATGATAATTAGATAAAGGAAAAATTCCGACATTTTGGAAAGGTCGCCATCTTGGATTCAAAATGGCCGCCAAACCTAAAATTTCAAAGAATACACAGCCTAAACGACTAAAGATAGAACAGTGAAATTTGGTATGAAACTACATCATTGATAGCACATTAAGAGAACTTTTTAAAAAAATGAAAAAGTCGCCATTTTGCATTCAAAATGACCGCCAACAATAAAATTTAAAACAATACACAGCCTAAACGGCTGCCGCTAGAATAATGAAATTTAGTTTGACAGTACAACATTATTAGTAGATTATGAAAATATTACAAAATATCTCTAAAGACGCCATCTTGGATCCAAAATGGCGGGCGTCATAAATCC